>JALMQS010000085.1:3295363-3605139 GCA_024734495.1 Forficula auricularia | reverse complement strand
AAAAGACCGAGGGTGTAGGAGGTGAACGCTGGTGATAAAAGCTTCAATTTCAGGTCACCTGTGAAATTGAAACCAAATCGGCCCGCTGATTGAAATCGATTATTTAGAAGTAAACAAGAAAACCAAACCAATAAATAAATAAATAAATAAAAATCCGTAAATTGATAAAAAATATTATTTAATCTTGCAAGAATAGTAAATATATTCTATAAGTTATAGTTATAATATTAATTAAAATAGAGTTAAAATTTTAAATGTAAAATAAGATTAGATTACCATATAATTTAAAACCTCTCATTAATCCCAAAAGTAATTTTTTGGTAAAATTATATCAAAGCCTTGTTTTAGAGAAAGGCTCTTTTATAAAAATCATGACATAACGTTTTAACCGATTGTCCTACCCAGTGGTGGGGGGGGGGGGTGATTTTAAGGGAAAGGAGGAATTAATCTGCGAACAAATTTCAAAAGTTTTAAAGAACGTATTACAGAACTGGCATTTAAATCAACCCTAGCTTTCTCATTAGGTAAATATTACTTATATTTATCTCTTAATCAAAATTTGATTCCTTGTAATTAGTAGAGATTGTGGTGTTGGTGCAAGGTGAAACATCTTTAATAAATATAAGAGTAAATAAATATTATATTTAATATTGATTTACTATGAGTTAAGGATTCTTGGTCACGTATTTCACATTAAAATTAAAAAATTAAAAGATGTAAAAAGTTTTTTCTTTTTCAATATGTATATTTCGGGCTATCAACCCATCTTCAGGAAGTACAGAAAGTAACTAATTAAACTTATTGAATAACAGGTTATATATATGTTTATTGAACAGAGGGAAAGAATGTTTGAATTATTTTAAAGGACACTTTCTCTTAGGCTATTGTTAAGTGAAAATTTCAGGTTGCGTAGGGGTTTATTGACATAGGTGTGGATAGATAAAAGAAAAGTTAGAAGTTCATTGACTTATGTCTCTACGCTGGGAATAAATTTTTGGCTTTGTTATTAATAGGTCAATTATTATATTTTGTTTTACATCAAGTTGATTATTGATAATATTTTCATCGTTCGACAAGGCATATTTTATTTTCGTGGATTCAAGAAGATCCAATCTTAATCCTTTTCTTTCGAAATGAATAGGGGTGGGATTAGTAGGTGAAGGTGAGTGATCTAAATAATATAGATGATTAGCAAATGCGGAAGTGGAATCTGGATTTACGGGTTGATTTCTTATTAATTGTCTGTGGGAAGCTACATGTTCTTTATGCCGTTTTTTGAAAGATCGTCCAGTTTGTCCATTATAAGCTTATAACCAATTGGCTATTTGAACCCAAAAATACAGATAGAATATTTTTAATTAAAAAAACTGATGATGAAGAACAAAACTTCGAAACTATGGTCTTTTTTCTTACCTTGTATTTTCAATATTAAAAGCGTATGTATTATTTGAAATAAACTTTATGAGTTAGAAAATCCTGGAATGGAGGGAATGGCATTCTTATAAAATTGCAGAAGGGAAGATCATTAACCGGTTTTTGATGACTACATACATGAAAATAGTTTTTCATTTCTTGGTGGTCTGACTTTTTAAAATTACTTATATTAAAGAAAGAAAAAAGACCATAGTTTCGAAGTTTTATTCTTCATCATCAGTTTTTTTTAATTAGAAATATTCTATCTGTTATTTTTCATGGGTTCAAATAGCCAATTGGTTATAAGCTTATAAAAAAATTATCTTATTGTAGTAATAGTATGCTGGTCAATTCACAAACGAATACATTCATTCAAGGCATTAGTTTGTGAAATGATCAGCTTTCTATTACAACAATAAGAATTTAACTATAACCAATCGGGTATTTGAACCCATGAAAAATAATTTGATTTTGGGTAAAATCGATGAATAAGTAGGTTTATAACAAGTACATTTCAAGTGTATATATATTAAGGTGGTCGTTATTTCGGGTATTTGCGAATTTTTACTCTGACAGAGGTTCATATGGTTCGAAATAAATAAAAAAAAATATACCCCAAGTTCCAAGTCTCTATCACCATTTTAACCTACCTATGCAGCACAGCGATGCAAGTTTCCCATCTAAATAACAAAGGGTTTTTGGCATTGAACGATCAATTTTTTATTCCGGCCAAAGTTATCGTTCAAAAAATTTCAGACTTTATTTTTATAATAAATAGTAGCTATCTTTCAGGATTTTTACAGATTTTTAGCTATTATAATTTTAGTGTTATAGCTAGATAAATTACTGCTATATCTTAGTGTTAGTAAATTATAGATTCCAAAATTATAATAGCTAAAAATCTGTAAAAATTCTGAAGGATAGCTACTATTATAAGGATAAAGTTTACAGAGTTTTTTTTTAACTTCACTTTGACCGGAATAAAAAAAATGATCGTTCAATGCCTAAAATCCCATGTTATTTAGATGGGAAACTTGCATCGCTGTGGGGCACAGGTTAAAATTGTGATAGAGACTTGAAACTTGTGGGATATTTTTTTCATTTATTTCTAACCATATGAGCCTCTGTCAGCGTAAACATTCTAAAATAACCAAAATAAGGACCACCCTAGTGTATATCTTTATTAGCCAAAGAGCAACAATGATCCTACAGTCGTACATACAGAAACTATTTCAACAAGAAAACCCTCTACAAAATCTATACCTACATACATCTCTCCAATCGGGTAATCCATAGAAAATACAGAAGAATATTTATGATTAATAAAAACTGATGATCAAGGTTAAACTTTCGAAACTATAGTCTTTAATAAATAAATTATAAATACATTTTATATATATCGATGGTGTTGGAGAAAAAGGGCCAATCTGCAATTTCCAGACTGTTTCTAAAACTGAAAGCTGTAATTCAAATTCTTTTTTTTGCAAATTTATAGATTTTTTATGTATCTGTTAATTTCTCGTAAATCTTAGCTATATTTATTGTACATCCTTAAATTTAAATGATCACGTGGTTAATTACAAGACAATGAAAATTCAAGAGTGCTGTACATTGACCCTTTAGCATAAGCGACTATGCTAAAAACAGGAGAACGAAGATGGGCCAATCTGTCAGTTTGGCCCTTTTAGTCCTCCAATTTTTAGCATAGTGGAAATAGAGCTAAAATAAAAAACTACAAAAAATAACTAATTGTTTTTGATTTCGTTATGGGAGAATGATGTGGGTTTTTGGTGAAACATTTTCAATAAAGTAAAGAAAATTATGAAAATATTTTAAAATTTTCTTTACTTAACCTATGAACATGAGCAATAATATGAACACAAAGTGTCAGATTGGCCCTTTGGATCAATTTAAATATAGTTTGGCCCCAAAAACCAAGCAGTTTTTCCCTTTTGGATTTTAATGCTTAAGTTGGTTTCAGTTTGACCCAAATCAACTGATGACCTTGAGCGGATAAAATCAGATAGACCAGTGTTTCTCTATCTGGGTTCCACGAAGGGAGGTTTGGGATTCCCCGCGCCTAGAAGTCAAAAAAAAATAATAGAAAAACAAAAATAGTACTTAGTATTATCATCCTTCAAAAAATTTGTCATGTAAATAAAAAAATACTAAATTTGGAGTCTAAGTATTACCTTATAGTCACATAAAACCATTGATACTTAAGAATGCGGTGAACATCACTATTATTGCCTCAGTGATACCATTTTTGTTGTTCTAAAGTTTCTTAACTTTCTTATAAAACAGCAATTACGTTACATTAGTAACAAAATGAAAACATCATTTAAATTGTTTTATTGTTATCAATGACGTTTGAAATAATATTGTTTTTCAAATAGATGAGAATATTATTTATAAGTATACATTGAATATGAAAAAAAAACTTGTCCGATCCCAAAGGGACATATGGGTCTCAATGACATTATGAAAAAATTTTTATAATAATAAGAAGTGAATTTAATTTTATTTAGGAACCAAATTTAAGATTTTAGTAAAAATATTTTTACATTGCCTATCAGAGGGTTTCGTCCCCTTGGGAATCGAACCAAAGTCCTAACTAGCTTTCTTGGCCGTTAGCCAAACTCTTAAGACAAATCTCTCTCTGATATGCAACATATAAAAGAAATAAAGCAGCAAATTTTTCACTCACTTCAACTCGAAGTGAATAGTAAAAAATCAGGCTAAACTGAAAAAAAGTTTTCAGTGTCGGGCCCTTTATTTAAATAATTAGTGTAAAGATTTAAGCATCTTTTTTGAGTTCCTTTTTTTGAAAAAAGATGGAATTTTTTCGAAAATCAACCCAATTATATAATATTAAGAAGTGAATTTAATTTTATTTAGGAACCAAATCTAAGATTTTAGTAGAAATATTTTTACATTGCTAACGGCCCGGAAAGCTAGTTAGCGCTTGGGTTCGATTCCCAAGGGGACGAAACCCTCTGATATGCAATGTAAAAATCTTAGATTTGGTTCCTAAATAAAATTAAATTCACTTCTTACTTAATATTATATAATTGGGTTGATTTTTGAAAAAGTTCCATCTTTTATCAAAAAAAGAAACTCAAAAAAGATTCTTAAATCTTTACACTAATTATTTTAATAATAATATTAATCATGAAAATAAAAATGTTAGGTATTGTAATTTAAAATGCACGTTTTTTGTACCCAATTTCCTCCAAATCTAGCAAAATTTTTAAAATGTGGCAACACCGCCATCGGCGGCGGTATGTTATATTTGGAAGCTATAAAAGTAGCATGATGTTGATATTTTGACGAAAAATTAAATATCTCATATTTTAGTGCTATGGGGGTGGCTCAGAAATAAATATAATTGCTCTAGGGTTCCTCGCTCTACAAAAGGTTGAGAAACACTGAGATAGGCCCTAGTGGAAAAAATCAGATTGGCCCTTTTCCCCAACACCATCATCAGACATACAGACAGTAGACCTTGTAGAGAGACTAAGAGAGCTTTGTTTTATGTTTTTACGGAATTCTAAATATTGCGATTTGCATGATTGAAAGAGCAAAAGCAGGGTAGAATGGGTTCGCGGAAGGGGTTGTAGTCAACGGAGGTGGAAGTGATTGACCTTGCAGTCGTATCTTTGAGCAGTATCGACCTCATAAGAATCGTAAATTCACTACGGATACCCGTTTCCCGCCATTGGCTCGTTTATTTACCCGCCCGAATTCACCCCTGCATTCTCGGCAACCATCCTCTCTTCTCTTCGGCTCACTCTCGCTCTTTTCCGAGATAAGCGAAGAAATGGGTCTCTTTAATATCGGAGAGATAGCTTTTTATGAAATCATCTTCCTATCTATCGACACTCCATTCAACTCTATCGATAGAACTATATCAAATTAATAAAAATGAGAGAACCAAGGCTCAAAAAAGATTCTTTTTCCCCTAAAGACACAGATTTAAGAAAAAAATTTAAAAATCGTGTCGGATTAAAGGGAAAGACTTCCTTTAAATTTTCGATTGAATATCGTTCTATCCAAGAGTAAAGTAAATAGAAACAAGTATATTAAATGAAATTTATTTTTAGGAAAAATTATTTGAGTAAATAGTACCAATATGGTAAATAAAGTATTAACTTATGTATTTTTTAAGGTACATACTGCAAAAACCTTTTTTTTTTTTTTTTTGTTTTAATTTTGGCTTGAGTATTGAGTAACCATTCAGCCATCTATAAAGTACAATATTAGTGTACGATCTAATTAACAAAGATAAAATACTTAAACATTATTATTATGACAAATAAATTGACACGTTCTGATGTGGCCATCCACTTGACTTTACCATATACTTCTGGTTGAGTTTGGTACAAGGGTCTAGATTTTATTTTTTTTGACCCCCGCCCCACATTTTGAGGGTTCGTTTTTGGATTTTTAGTGTTTTATGGGCACACTGATTATGTATATAAAATTTGGTTGAGTTTGCTCAAATGGCGTAGATTTTTTTGACCCCCCCTCCTAATTTTGGCACCAGAAAAAAAAATATTTTCGTTATTTTAAGTTAATTTTATAGCATTTTTTATTTTTCTTGTTTTTTTTAGTTTGGAAATATGATAATTTAAAATTTTAAACCCCGCTCGTCCCCATAATTTTGGGTCGTTATGCACCAAAATCTAATCAGCTCTTAATCACAATGCACCAAAACTACGTTTTGATATTCACAGACTAGTTTTTGAGCTAGCTCGTCCACAAAATTTGGAAACACACAGACAAACAGATTAACTAACAGACTAACTAACAGAATAAAAGACTAACAGACATTTTGACAAAATATTTATTTTCTCGAAAAATATAATTTTTTCGATATTCACTTATTGGAGCTTTTTTGTATACCGAAATGCCATGGTTTCGCGCAATTTTTTTTATCAAAATAGTTTCAGACGTTTTTGAGTTATTTCAAAAAAAATAATCAAAAAAACCACTTTTTTCATGCACGATTACAATACTTGACCATACCCTGTATAGTAAAGTAAAAAGAAAACAATGATAAAATGTTGTTCTGATGATATAAAAATTAATATTCCTCCATAAAGCTTAATTTGTGAGAAAAATCACTCAATTTTCTCATTTCTAAATAGACTTTCGGTCAAATTAGATAAAGTAAGCCAAATGCATTCGCCATTTCGTTATCGCTATGACTTCTACAACTGGAACTCCCTTCCGGAAACCGTTTTTAAAGACTTTTAAGATACACATTCACATACGAGTATACCTATCCTATACATCAACCCAATCCATGAAATTTATTTTTATTTACACTCTTATCACCGAAACTTATTAGATTTGAACCTACAGATTGAAAAATATAATAAATCTGAAAAATTCAAATCATCTCAAGAGCTCAAAATATAGTTGAAGCTGAAATTCAATATATGGTACAAGTTGTTATAAGTAATCTGAATGGTTGCACCAAGTTTCACATTTGTACTCAAACCGTTAGCTGAGAAAAAATTCTTACACCATCAAAAGCCCTTACCGAGTTTTAAAAAAGGTTTCTTTTATTTTTCCTATTTTCTCCTAAAATCTTTCTTTTCTTTAGAATGATCTTATAAATGAAAAGATGTAAATGATTAATTTTCTAAATGTAATCTCAAATCAATGATTTGCCATGAAAAATAATTAAAATCTAGAGATAGTTAATTAAAAGAGAATGAATAGGTTGTATACAAAAGGAGACAATTTCAGTAATTTGCAGTTTTCTATAAGAGAGGAAGTCGTCAAGGTTGCCTTCATTAAGTCTGTATTCAAGTTTTGGAAAGCACCGGTCAGCCGATTCAAGGGTCCCTGTCGGCTTAATTGCAGCCCCCTTTGCGATAAGTGTCTCTCTGCACAAGCCACTCCCACATTGGAGTAATTTATCTTATATAAAATAGACATTTTTTTAACATACTTCAATACACTAGATGTTTCCAGCATATGTCTATTTATTTTTTAACCCTTGAACACTCAAGCTTTTTCACAAACAGAAAGCCACAAGGTGGGCCCGTCAGGCAATTAAAATACTTTTTTTAATTTCTAATAATTTGACCGGGCAATGAAGCCAGTAAAATTCTTAAAATATACAAGACCCCGAAATGAAGCGATAACATAATTACTTTCTTAAATTTTTAAAATTTGTATCAGGAGACAGGAGCGACCAGGAGTGTAGATAGTTTCCAGCCATTTTTTTTCATCGACTTTTTAGAAACAAAAATTATGTCGTTCCAAAAAAAAATAAAAAAAAATAAGAAGCAATAGAATTGACATTCATCTCACGAATCATCGTTTCTTTTCATACGGTTTTTTTTAACAATTTCTCTTACTCGGGTTTTTGAACCTGTCAATTAAACTATTTTTTTTTTAATTTCTACCTGGAAATGAAGCCAATAATATAGGGACCATTGGAGTCCCGAAATGAAGCCTTAACATATTATTTTCTTAAAATTTTCCGCCAGACGGGGGTGCGGTTAATGAGACAGCTTCGCAACTGGAGGGTACTCCTTGCTATTGCCAAAGATAGCCGAAGTTTCACGAAGCCGACAAGTGGACAACAATTTAAAATTCTAGGCTCTTTGACAAAATATTTCACAGTAAGTTAGGTTAATAGGGGTTAGGTTGGTCGGATGAATAAAGTCCTTGACTACAAATGAACTAGCCTTGTCCTAAGTTTGGCCCATCGCAAAGGATGGACTCTCTAATCTAACTCCTAAATCAAAATAATATATATACCATATACACACACATATGAAAATATACAAATTACTTCACTTAGGATGTGGCAAATGGTTCATAAAATATAAATAAATAAAGCTAGATTATGTATATGTATTTGTGTGCTCACAATAGCTATTTTGAATGGATGTATGCATATACAATAGCACTACCTTTCACGCCGATTCATTCCAAGTCATTAGCTTTACTCTTTATATTAAAAATCTATCTATACTATAATATATATAATAAAGCGGTTATGATCATTTAGTCGTGGTTTCTCAGCGAGAGGGGCCGAATACTAATAGAAAAACCCGAAAGACACTTATATTATAACCTTCTTCACTAAATAAGTTAACATTATAAATAAATAAATATATAAATAAATCTTTATTCCTCGACCTACTTAGAGGAACAAGTTCTCGGTGACTAGGTCCTCCAAACATCAATACAATCTAACTACAACAAACATCAATACAAATTAACTACAATAATTTAACAAATAACTAAATATAAAAAAAATTAAAAAAAAATGTATGTTCATTAACAAATAACATGACCATAGATTTTCATCGAAAAACAAAAAGTAATTTACAAAACCGATACCAGGAGCAAACGACGCATTAGCCATCCCTGCATTTGCCATAAGTTGTTAAGAAAACCTGGTCAAAACCTTAACAATTATTTGAATAACTAAAATTAATACACCTACTAAATTAATATTTTTTAATTAATACCAGCTGTGACAAACCATTGGCACTCCAGCTTCTCTAAAATATGATATTAAATAATAATAAAACATTTTTTTTCTTTGAAAATCTTCCCCTTATGTTCAATAATCATCAGAAAAATTGATTATTCTGCTTAAAATGCAAAGAAGCTGATGTCAGATGGTTCCAAACTTTTTTTTTAGTACACTTAACATATATATTTTGATCGCGACCTAGTCAGCAGCCCATCCGGCAACCAACGACTTATCCGGTTTTTAATAACGAAAATTTTCCCTCGTACCGGAACACATAAAATTAAACTGTAATTTACTAGATCCAGGGATGGATGAATTAACCCCGCGAATCGCTTAGCGATTACATGCTAACTCGATTTTTTCATCCTCTTCTTTTGCCCCTCTGTCATTAGGGCGGCCGTGGTGCGGTGGCTTCTTCTTCTTCTAGAGTACGCGCTTAACTTTTCTTGCAAATTAGTTTATCTTCTTCTCTACTTAGCCTTGTAAATAGGCAGTCACGTTCTTTAACAACCCTCTCTCCCAAGAGTCCCGTGGTCTATTTACTTTTTGCATGACTTTATATTTCTTTATGCTCTTTTTTTCTTTTTTGAGTTTTTGTTTTGTTCTCTAGCATCAATTTATTTATGTAAAAAAAAGCATTTTTTTTTAAATTGTTAATATTAAAGTATCATCTTTATTTTCACTCAACATAGAAAACCGAGAGAGATTTGTCTTAAGGGTTTGGCTACTGGCCCGGCAAGCTTAGTTAGCGCTTGGGTTCGATTCCTAAGGGGACGAACCTCTCTGATATGCAATGTAAAAATATTTCAACTAATATCTATGATGTCCTTTAAAGTTAAATTCATTTAATAATAAAAAATCTTGTTCTTATGATTAATTAATACAAATTTTTATTAATTTTTAATTTTTTTACTATTACGGTTTATTTTAAAAAACACTAAAATTTGCATACGCTTGTATACGTTATTATCAATTATTTTTTAAAGATTTTTCAAAACTCATCTTCACTTTCCCCAATGACTTGGAAAATCGTAATTTTGAAAAAAAATAATATATATATGTAAGGGGCGTAGCCAGAGGAGGGGTTTTGGAGGTTAAAACCCCTCCCTCCCAAAGGGAGGTCTCATGGGATGAGCAACAGCAACGACAAACCGTTTCTTATGGCAAACTAAACGTAGGTAATTAAATATATTTCATATGTTTAATCAAAAATTATGTTATTTTTTAATTTCTTAAAGTAACTATTTGTTTTAATAAAAAAAATTCCCACTAAACATTTTTCTTTGTTGATTGACCCCCCCCCCCCCCCCTCCATGAAAATTTTCAGGCTAGGTCACTGTATACCTTTATAGATTAGCACTTTATTCTAAGTCAGGGGTTCTTAACCGGGGTGGAATCAAGTTGTAATCGAGATAAAAACAAGCGGGTGAAAATCAAAGAGGAAGCTGTTTTTAATTAAATGAACAAAATATTTTGATTTCAAATATTGCTGTTTCATATCCATGGGGTCTTAAGAAAAGATCAAAAGGGTCTTTTTAGGTGTTTAGAACAAAAACATATATCAAAACCCTGACTTTTGAAACATTTGAAAATCCTCAAGAATCACACAAAATTTATTATTCAAACAACTTTTTCATTGCCGGCTCAAAAATAGGTCAAAATAACCCTTTTTCGGCGTTTCGACGAAAAAACATGTAAAAACTGAGATTTTGTAAAATACGACAATAACACGAGAATTTGTGTAAAAAACTCTACTAGGTTAAATTTTTAAATTTTCCGATGAAAATTGAAGAATCCTAAAATCTTAATTTTGGGGTATATTATGGTGGTTTTAAGAGTGAAAAACAATTAGTAGTAGAGTTTCCTCTATTTTGGTCTGTAACAATATTTTTTTTTTGTTTTAAATGATGTCAAAAATTTGCCTTTGGCCTTATATTATACAGAGTGAGGCAAAAAGATATAAACATTAAATATATTTTTTTTTTCGCAGATTAAAACATGGCCGATATTCCAATGAGAAAAATTATTATGATAATTACTATTTTTTTCGATTTTCGAATTTTGATTTTCTTTCAACAAACTAAAATACTAATTATTTATTTTAAACACCTGTTATCGATAAAAATCAATTCAAAATAACTAAAAAAAGAGAACTCAATACTAAAAAGTGGTTTTAATAATGTTTAATAGCGAATAAAGTTTTTTCCTAATTTTCAAAAATCGAAAAAAATAGTAAATATCATCGGACCACTATCAACCCTGTTTTAAAATTTGTAGAATAAATAGAAGTTTAAAATAAAAAATTATCAAAAAAATCGAAGAGTACATACAGTTTCAAAAACAAGATTAAAATTTTCAAACTTAAAAATCGCATATAAAAAAAAACACTTTAAATAATTTTTATGTATTATTTTCTAAAGAGTATGTAAAAATAAAAATCTCAAAATTTTTTTTTTTTTTAATTTGGACTAATTTTGAAGAAGTTATGAGCGATAAACCGAAATTCTCTTTAAACCGGTGTTTAAAGAAATTTCAAAATTTCCCAGGAAGAGTTTTGAAGAGTTCCCAAGAAGTTTTTTGATGGGTACTAAAAAATGTCAAAAAATGAATGAAATCAAAAATTAAAATTTTTTAAACCGCCTGATTTGGCGTGGAATGCGTGTGTTTCTTTACATTATGTAGACGTAGAGGACATTTTTATTGATTTGTTCTTGAATAATCGCTGATCGTCTCTGTAAAAATATTTTAATTTCTAGAGTTAGAGCAATTTTTAAGTAAGAAATTGAAATGTCAAATGAGTTTATACTACGTAATTAGGTATACAACTTTTTCAAACTGAATGGTATAATTTCTAAAAATCTACCAGGAAGACACTCCCTGAACCCATCTGGTTATCGGCGAGGTCCAAAGGTTGCCAGGCAATGTCTCTTCTTATGAATTAAGGCCTGCGAGAATGAGTGAAGGCTGGAGGTTTATCAGGATTGACCTCTTGGCCGCTTCCGTCGCGTCTTCATGACGCAAATCGAGAGGTACGGTCTTTCAACTGATAACCCGAGATAACAGCTTGATACATAAATACAGAGCCTCTGTTTTACAATTTCATTCTTGGTGAGAAAAGAAATTAAAAAAATCCAAATTATCTAAATCTATATTTAACTTTAATGACTGTTCCGAAAAACTATTCAGAATGTTGAGCTAAGCCTTATTTTCCAATATTACTTAATTAATAAAATTATGTGTAAATCACACGATTTTCTACTACCTACTTTTCTTTTAATTAAAAATCAACATATGATAAATTTTCTTTTTAACTTACGCAGTTTGAGTAACTATCAGTAAACACTTGAGGTGCTACTTAACGGGGAAGTAAAACTAACAGAAAATATTTTATGTTATTTTTCATGTTACTAAATTACTATCATCTATAGCAGTGTTTCTCAACCTGTGTGCCTTGAGAGATTTTCAAATGTGCCGAGAGGCTTTTTGACAAATAATTAAAATTGTATGGGTTATGTCACTTTGAAATAGTATTTGTAATTACTTCAATTTTTTTTTTTTTGTATCATACATTTTAACATTTACTTATATTCAGGTGTGCCGGAAATGATATCAGATATTTTTAGTGTGCCGACAACCAAAAAAAGGTTGAGAAACAAGGCTCTAGATTTAATAGATCCGGTTCAAAAATGCAAAAAGAAAATTTTTTATTGAGATTTTAATGCCAAGTCATAATATAGGCATAAATTAACAATTTATATTTAAGTTTATTATTCATTACTATGTCTATGGCATATATAGCGACGCAGTTTTTTCTTAATTAATAAATGAGCGGGGGGGGGGGGGGGGGGCGATTTTTTTATTAGAATCCGATTGAGGAAAATAAGTAAAAAGGGCATGGATAGAATTATTTAACTTCTTCTTTTATAGCGAAGGAAATCCAAGTCAAGTCCTGTTCAGACTATCAAAGATTTAATTTTTAATTTCTATTATTCTAGGAATGGTCTGGTCTTTTGCTCTTGGATCAAAATTATACTCGTTATAGAGAAAGCAAAAATTTAATTGAACTTCAATAAAATTCAGACAATATAATATGAAAAAAATACTTGCTCTAACCGGCAAACATACTGGGTCGTGAAAAAGCTTTTTTATCATTCAATAGAAAAATAGAAAAATTAAATTCATAAAAAAATTGTTCTGTACTAAATTTTTTGTATTTTCAATGCGGAGAACTGTTTAGATTTTAGGCTGTCTAAGTCAGTGTTTCTCAACCTGTGTGCTGCGAGAGATTGTAAAATGTGCCGTTAGCGTTTTTGACAAATAATTAAAATTGCATGGGTTTTGTAAATTTGAAATAGTATTTGTAATTACTTCATTTTTTTTTACCATACAAATTTTACATTTTTTTTATATTCGGGTGTGCCGCAAATGATTCCAGATATTTTTAGTGTGCCGTCAACCAAAAAAGGTTGAGAACCACTGATCTATAGTCTAAGCCAGTGCTTCTTAGACTATGGGTAGCGAACAAGTTTCTCAAGAAGAAGAATTTTTTTTTTTCAAAAGAAACCCCTAGATTTTTTTTTTTTTTGTTTTATAAAAATAATTTTTTATCGAAATTTCGAAATTTTAGAAGAAGCCATGCTTTTTTTTGGATAATAATTTTTATTTTTGGGATATTACAACTAAACTATATTTTTCCAATTCTTTAGAACCTTCTGATCCCAAATATACTAATACATTTGTATAATTCGATTTTTATCAAAATTGCTAATAAAAATAAAGTAAAAAAACGAATCAAATGAAACGTTGATTCGTGACATGGAACTCGAGCGAGAAAACTCTAAAACCAATTATTACTTGTACATCTAAAACATGTAAGTAAATGTAAATGTAAATATATCTAATATGATCCAAAATTTAAATTAAACTTATTATTCTTGATTTTTAAATGGGGATTGAACCTCTATGCGAATTAAAATTTTTAAAAATTCCATAAATTTTCAAAAAATTCAAAACACTTAATTAGGTGGATTTACTAAAAACAATGTTACCATGGATATATTTTATCACCGAAATAGAAAAATATATTTATGGATAAATAATAAATTTTTTTTTTTTTTATTAATAGGTGACCAGAGGCCATTCTCTTTAAATTACATAAAAAAATTTTAAAACCACTTTAACAATAAACTCAAAAAACAAAAACGAATTACAAAATACAATTAAAAAATACAAAATTAATAGATTATACATAATTCTTACATACATATATAAAATATATATGTTAAAAAAAAAAAAAAAAAAATAAAAAATAAAGAAACAAAATAAATAATATTAATAACAAAGTACTCTTTAGAACTTGATATTAGCACGGACGAAAAATTGATGTACTGCTTTAACTAAATTCTTGGTGGGATTTTTCAAAACTTGTCCCATGCGTTGAGGAGGATCTCTAAAGTGTGGTTGTATTAATTTTTTTCGGAGGGGACATAGGAAAAAATAATGAATTTAAAAATGGAGATACTAAAGTTTTTTTAATGTAGTGTACTGGTGAAGTTTTATGAATGACCTCTTTTTATAAGTTAATTTCTCTTTAAACGCAAGCTACTGTACGCAAATCAAATACAAAAGAAAATGAATAAAAAAAATCACAACCATTTGGATTGTTTCACCTCCAGTTCTTACCCCGTCACTTGGGATACTTTCTTCCTACCACTGACTTTTCTTTCACCTCTCACTTTAATTAAATGAATTTCATTCAACAAAGTATCGCTAGAGAGTAAAAAGGGGGAAAAATCAACAAGAACAGAAATTTCTTTCTTTTGTAATAAATTAATCTTTATTTGTTCCTTCATTAGGGATTCCTTTGTCTTTCTTTGGGAATATAAATATGTCAACGAGATGAGTTACGTGTAATTAATCAATTCATCTTAATTTACAAAGGAAAACAGTCAATTTAGAAAACGTGGAAAAAGAATGATGGATTGATAAAATTACATTTAAATAATGTTTTATTCCATGGTTTAGATAATACGAAACATCTTGTTTTTGTGATATGACTAGATGACTACGTCTTCCAAGATTTAGTACGAAACCTCTTGTTTTTGAGTTAGAACTATATCGTGCAAATTGTTGTACAAAACACACTATTTTTTTAGGAAGGACAACGTCTTCCAAGGTCTAGTTCGAAATACATTGTTCGAAGACATTCCAACCTGTAGTATTATATTTCTTGTTTTTTAGTTGTGACTACATCATCTTCCAGGTTCTAGAACAAAACACCTTGTTTTTGAGTTAAGAATATGTCTTTCAAGGTATAGTGTAAAACACTTTATTTATAAGTTAGGACATAGTCTAACATCCAGACTGAATAGGACCAAGAAAAAAATAAGATTTTCAAATATTTGTTGTTATATATTAATTTATGACATTCTAAAATTCATATATCTAGTCCCATTACAGTCAATTTTTTTTTTTTAATGCAATCGAATGTAAGAAGGGGCGCACCAGTAAAGAACCAGCCCCTATGGATCTCGAAAGACCCTTGCATTACCGAAGAGAAGGGAAAGTTGATTAAGTGAGAGGGTGGAGACGCAGGTGTTTATGCACTAGGGTTTTGAAGGTTTGAAGATTATAAGTGTGGGAAAGATGGAGGCTGGGAGAGAGTTCCAATTCCTTGAAGTCATGGGGATATACGTATTGGCGAATGAAGTGGTCCGGCACTTTTCTAATTAGTCAAATAATCTCTTGTTACTATGTTAACTTGGAGTGAGGACGCAGTACTTAAGCGACTAATGCCTTTAGCTTCTAATTAGCGTTCTAGTCGACATAACTACAGGAATGGCTTCTTGTAACTCTCTAGAAATTAGTGGTGCTGAGTTGCATCTTGCAGCCCTCTACAAAGCATAATTAGTCCTAATTTTTACTATTATGCTACAATCTTATATTTTGTTTCTAAAAAAATATAAATTAGCTTCAATTATTACAAAATGTGTGTTTGAGAACAATGTTGAAATGTGATAGATATACACCGATTCGAACCATGTTGGAATATTTTTTTGGATGTGAATGAATATTTGTACTTCCAAACAATAAGTTTTAGTTACAAATTATATCTCCAGATTATTTAAACTTCACAATAGTGAATGAGATACATGAACAGATGAACACTATACTAAATTTAATGATAGAATATACATAGGTATATACCTAAAGTAAATAAAGGAAATACTAAAAAATCACTATATTTCAGAGGGCTTGAAGAATTAAATTCTCTGCCTTGTGATATAAAAAATTCGACAAACGTGAGACTATTTAAAATTAATTTACGGAAGTATATGAAAGAAAACTAATAAAATGTACTTGTCCTAGAACTTATATTGTAATTATTATTAATAAGTACACAAACTTGTAATTCATATTAAGATTATGTCTAGTTTATCAATGGATTATAATTAGGGCTACGAACGAGACCAGACGTTGTCTCGTCTCGTCTCGTCTCGATTCTACGAGACGAGATACCGCCTTAACGAAAACGAGACGATACCGAGAAGATACCCCGAGAGTCTCGTGTTCTTGTAACCAGTTTTTGGGTTGTTAAATAGAATATTGTATTGAATAAATTAAAATATATTTTTAAATTTATTGAAAATAAATATTGTAAAATATTTGTTCAAGGACTCTCCGCGATCCACAATTTTTTACAATTTTACAATGATAATCTATTTTTAAGTCTTATATATTTTTTTAGGATATTCAATACAAGGGAAATTTAATGAAAAAATAGGTGTTTTTAATATTTTTACTTTTAATAGAATATTATATTGAATAAATAAAAATATATTTAAAAAAAAATACAAATCTTTTAGAAAACCACCAACTGTAACCTAATATGATTTAAATAAATATCGTTTTAAATTACTTTTTAAATAGTTCAATAATAAATATCGTGTGAAATATTTCTTCGTAAGGAAAAATTTAATTTCAGTTATTTTTACTATACTATAAAAAAATAAGAAAGTATCGATACTTGGCGAAACCAAAAGAGACCAAACGAGACCGAGAACAAGACGATATTGTCTTTTTAGACAATTCACCAAACTGAGACGAGATTTTCTCAAATCTCGTCTCGTCTCGTCTCGTGTGAAGCCCTAATATATATATATGTCAGTGGCGGTTGGTGACTTTTCAACCAGGAGATGCTGTCCAAAAAAGCATCCTTCATTATTTGAAATTTTATTTAAACTTCGCTTTTTTTTCCAAATTTCACCGAATATCATTTTCGATATAAGAAAATCTTAAATTTCTCCTAATTCTTATTCCAAAAGCAAGCTATGACTTGTCTATAGCATTCTTAATTATTTCCGATCTTATATATTAAAAGTTCTTAGAAATGGATTATTCCAAATATTCTCGAGTCCTCTTTATTTATTGCTTTTTTGTATTATTTCTATTTTAATAGTTCCTAAACGAGAACAATTTTTATACGACAAAAACTCGTCTGAACTTGTCTATGAGATGCAAGGAACTGAAAGATATACCTTCCAGACAGGAACTTCAAACCTTCTATCGGCACCTTTTTTCAAAAAATCATTCATTTTAATTGCCCCTTTAAACTATGCAACAATTTTATTTCATTTCTACACTTGCGAGCAAAGAAACTTAATCACTCCGTTTTCAGTAATTTAATGCAATTTTTTCTATTCCATCCTATAATTTTACAAATATAAATATTATTTTCTTTCAGCATTTAAAAAAAAAAAGCAAAATCAATAAAATGTTGAATTATTTGATAATTTTATTAGCCTACAATGTAAAAACTATTTTTTCGCCCTATTTAATATTTACGAGTTGCAGGCATTAATTCAGTATAAAACCGTCTGTAGAAGGAAATCGATCTTTTATCAGACCTCGAACAAATAAAATTTCAGTATATTAAGCTTGATAAAACTTAAAATCATGGATACAACGCCCTCTAAAACCGCGCAAATTGTTGCATTAGTGAAACAAGGCATCAGTCAGCGGAATATCGCCCGAAATCTGAAAGTATGCCAGTCCACTGTTTCAAATGTTTACAAGAGATTCGTAGAGACTATGGGCTATACAAGAAGACCTGGAACTGGACGTCAACGGTCTACATCTGAGAGGGATGACCGATTCATTATAACCACGGTCCTACGAAATCGCCACATGACTGGAGTTGATGTACAGCAAGAGTTGAGACAAGTTCGTGGGGTAGCTGTAAGTGAGTGGACAGTCAGAAGAAGACTCAAGAAAGCCCACCTCACCCAAAAAAGACCCGCAAGAGGACCCAAACTCTCTGCAAACCACCGAGTGCCCGACTTCGTTTTGCTCAAGAACATCTCGATTGGGATCTTGAGCTTTGGAAAAACATTCTGTTCACTGATGAGTGCAGAATTTGTTTGCATGGCAGTGACAGAAGAGGACGTGTTTACAGAAGGTCAGGGGAAAGGTTTGCACAATATACTTTTCTAAACAAAAAATGTTTTTTTTTATAGATATATTTTAAATAACGGATAATAATTTGAAAATTTAAAGATCGTCCTGAAATTTTGAAGTCGATATTTATGAAAATACTCTAAATATTTGAAATTTTAGGGTTGCACCGTATTCACAGCATACATGCGCCGCACGCCACTGATATATAGGTATATTAATATATTCAATAAATAAAAAAAAATCTTTCAAGGGGTTAGTTGAGAACACTTTTAACCTACTTTTATCATATAGCTTAATTCAATCTAGTACCATCTTCAGGTAAATTGGCTACCATGTGAAGTTGAAAACTAAAATTCAATTTTATCTACCCTGCTCCCTAAAAAATAAACACATCAACATTGATCGATGCAAGTAAATAAGAAGAATAAACTTTTTCTTTAATATTCAGATTGAAATCAATTTCAGGAAGATTGACTCGGTTTCAGTGAGTGGGGGTAGCTATTTTGCAATTTGTAACCCCGGATGAGGAAGGGTTTGATCTAAATGGGCTGACATAGGAGGGGGCTGAGGGGAAGTCGAAGCTTCCTCGCGTCTTGTTTACTTCATGACCCATGGACCAGGCCTCCGATGATTGGACCTTCATCAATCACCCTCACCGGAGCCCCTTTATAGAATAGAAGATGTCTATGTATGTTCATCGCTCTCATGTGTGCGAGATTATGTACTTGTGTGTGTGTTCCTCAATGTCAGCGTCTGCATCTGTTACTGTTTGCGCAGCCCTCAGGGGCCGCAGTAGTGAGATCGAAATCTAAAAAGAGGGGCGTAGGACCAATGTGACCCTATGTTACTTCCCATGAGACAATTCACCTTGATTGAATACCAATGATTCATGTTCCACTTGAATTTTTTTTCTTTTTTTACCTCGTTATTATTGCCAAGATATTTAACTTTCTGATTAGAATCAATAGATAGTGAAATGTTCCCAGGTACACGAGGCCCGCCGTGCGGCAGAGGTATTGAGTTCACTCAAAAATTATAATTTTAATTTTGCTTATTCAGGTTGAGAAATGTAATGAAACATGGAGAAAAATCTCTCTATATTATGTAGTAATGAATTCCAGTATGGGGCCGTCCATAAATTACGTCACACCATAAGGTGGGAGGGGGCATCTCAGATTTGTGACATAATTTGACAGGTGGGCCCGGGGATTTTAAAAATGTTGATGTCACAAAAGTCAAATTAAATTTTTTTTTAAATTTTCAAATATAAATAATAATATAAAAGTGATAGTGTGACTTCAAAATATAAGGGGGGAGGGGGGGACTCGTCTCAATGAAAATCTGACAAAATGTTACACAGGGGAAGGGAGATCTAAAAATCTTGAAATTCGTGTCAAGTAATTTATGGACAGCCCCTATCTATCTATGAAACTTGAGATTTATTCTTGACACTTTTGAGAGAAGAATAAATGAAGACATTATTAAGACACAGTATTCTCTTTAAGATTTTCAGTAATTTAATAATATTTTATCAACGACGGTTTAAAAGTTAGTATTAGCTGAAACCAATTACACGATTAAACAATAAGAAAGTTTATTTATATTAAGGCCATAAAATACTTAGGAAATCGTAGAAAGTCCTTTCCGGTGCCCAGCCGTTTGTATTTCCAAAAACAAATATTCAATTGGATTGTGGGGTAACTTTGTAGCTTAAATTTGAAAAACTCGGAAACAGTTGAATTTTTATGTCTAAAACTATCAAACGTTTCTAGCTAATAACTGAAATTTGACATATACATCGCTATTAGTAAACTGTACGTATGTAGAAATTATCAATCTTCCAGCTCAAGTTGTTTCTTGACAAAAAAATTCCAAATCCCCAAGAATTGCGAAAAGAACTTTTAGTTTAGAAAATTTGGAAAAATACTTTTTAACTTGTATAATAACTTGTAAACCGTGGGATTTTTTTAATTCGTGGAATTTATTAAATATTATATAGTCATTGGAAATATGCACCTATATGGAAAATTTCACGAAAATCTGCTCGATATAGTGGGTGGAAATTTGATTAAAAGTTAGTGTTGTTTTCGTCAATGGTAAAATTTTTTATTATTAGGTTGGTTCTTGAGAACTTGGACTTTGAAATAATTGGATGTTAAGTTTTTTAAAGTTTCAACGTTACGTCGTTTATTTTTCGAATTCTTCAGGCAACCTACAAAACAATTACAAAAATTACAAATGCATGACATTTGTTTGATGATTTCATGTATTTTTAATTGTTGTAATTGTTTAGTAGATTGCCTGAAGAAGTCGAAAAATAAAAGACGAAACGTTCCAACTTTAAAAACTTAACATCCAATTATTTCAAAGTCCAAGTTCCCAAGAACCAACCATATTTGATTAAAAGATTATACTCAGACAAACAAATAACCAGACAGACAGGGAAATCAATTTAAATAAAAGCATGTAAAAATCTAAATGCAATAAACACTCAAAGAATAATTTTCATATCATTAACCAATTAAGGTATATTTTATGTCAGCCTGTTTGAAAATTGATAGACGTAATCACTCTCGGCTTGTGATCGTTTTCCTTCGCGAGTAAATCGCTTCATGATTTATTATCACCTTTTTGGCATCCAATCGATAGACAGAGGCGTATAAAAAGGGAAAACACTTTGAAATTTGAAAGCAACCCCTGATCCTTGGCAGAGAGTGAATGGAAGGGACATTGTTAGTGTGGAGCAATAACCATCCGGTTACTGTAACAATACTGTCGGTTAACAAAAAATAATAATGAAAAAAAACATTGTAATAAACATAAAATTCGTTCACAAAAAGAGAATTCAAAAAATCGATATGATCAAAGTCATTCAGCAAGAAATTTACTACCATTGAGTCAACAAAAGTTAAAACATTTAGAATTATATCTAAGACAATAAACTTTGTTATAAATTTATTACTATTTTATAAAATTAGGTTTTTCTATAGAATTATAAAAATAATTTTAGATCTTGTTTTTCTAAAACGATTATTGTTAAATTAAAAAAAAATTCTAGTTACAGCCATAATTTTTTAAGGGTTTTTTTAAAGGGTAGATAATGAAATTTAAAAAAAATCCTGATGTGAGATGACTCTAAAAAAAGTGTATTATCAAATCATATTTGAAATATATATATACAAATCTTTTATAAAAAAATAATCTTAAAACGTTTATTTAAAATTCAAAAAATTCAGGAGAATTTCTACCTTTATCAATGAAATTTTTAAATAAATTGAGAAAATTTTATTGATTGTTTTATAAATATAAATAAATATCTAGGTCCTTTATAAAAATATAATTTTAAATGGTTTATTTAATTAAGATACAAACGTTTCGGGAGAATTTTTCCCTTTATCAATGAAATTTTTTCGTCTACCACGGGCTTTTTAATGAGGGAATACAAAATTTTAATAGAAATGACAAATAAATAAACATTTATGCTCTTTTATTAATTCTAAAATTCAACACCCTTACGCGCTTAAATTTGATACTAATCGAACAAACGCATTCGCCAATTCATTTATCCCTATGACA
This sequence comes from Forficula auricularia, assembly GCA_024734495.1. Taxonomy (NCBI): domain Eukaryota; kingdom Metazoa; phylum Arthropoda; class Insecta; order Dermaptera; family Forficulidae; genus Forficula; species Forficula auricularia. The sequence goes on along the minus strand of JALMQS010000085.1, from coordinate 3,583,187 downwards.
TCTAGAGACTGGAACTCTCTTCCCCCGACCGTCTTTCCAGCTACTTATAACCTTCAAACTTTCAAGACCAGCATCCACAGATACCTTCGACTGCTACCCAATCCCTAAATCTCCCTTTATCTTCACGTTACAAGGGTCCACCACGGACTTCAGAGGTTATACCTTCTTGGTGCAACTTCTTCTTGTATCAATATCATTATAATTGCGCGTGCCAGAAAGCGTAGACAATTTTGTGGTCGTTGACCTTTCCTTGACTGGTCATTAACAGTAATTAGTTCATGTTAAATTTAAACCAGCTCGGGTATTGATTATTTTTCGATTTTTTAAATTTCATTGGACTTCATTATAAAGAGATTTAAATAATTGTATATATTCGTATGTTATCTCATCTTGAATTTGTATATATATGTATGTGTGTGTTGTGTGCTCGAGCTTTTATCAATGTTCTGTACAAACTGATGGGGTTGGCACATTGGTGGGGGAGTGGGTGAGTACTTTTTTGACACCTGTAATTATAATAACTCACTGACTTGCCTATTGTGTGGTCCCACAGTTTCCATTGAAGAAGAGATGCTGAGAACGCTCTCGAAATATTTGGATTAACCATTTGAATAACAAAATAAATTACTGGAAAGAAGCAAATTCAATTTATTTATCCTTAACAATAAAAAATTAATATATCCAGTACACACCAAGCCAGCAAAATTCTTATAATTATTTAATAAAAACAACATCAAAATGTCTATTAAATTTTGGAGAACTATTTTTTTTTCTTGAACTTTAATAGCCACACAATTGAAATAGAATCTGCTATAGAAGAAACATCACAGTTTCGAATCATGTCGGGGGGCGGTCTATTTCATTTTTTTCTTTTTCAAAAATAATAAATAATTTCTAGATCTGTAGAATCACCAGTCAGAGATTATTGAATAAATTATTTAACTTTCGCAGTTCATTTACTTTTTTTGTGTCTGTTTATTTTTATTTTATATCATTTTTTTTTTTTTTTTTTTTTAACAAAAACAATTTCTCGAATTCAATTAATATTTCGTATTGGCTGATCGGATATTTTTTTTTACTCGGAAATAATAATATTCATTTTTTTTTTACTCCGTGAAAGCTGGAAAGCGAATTGGAATCATTCATAGGTTTTTTGAAATTGACTTTTAGGAGCTGATGCTGGAGCAAAAGGGCGGTGAGAGAGAAGAGAAAACTTGGCCAGCGTTCTATATATCGCGAGTGCATTTTATCCAAGGAAAGCGACGGGAGGTTGAAGGGCCGGAAGCCTGCTTGCTGGTCTGGCCGATAAGGCAGCAGTCCACTCTACCCACAGGCCTATCAAAAGGGCTGCAAGAGGAAGAGGGAAAGGGCGAAGGGCTGAGAGCCAAGGTGTGTCCCCGAAGAAGAAGAAGAAGACGAAGAAGAGAGGAAACGAAACGATCGATCTCGAAAATGACCGGGAGGGGGATGGGGGGTTGGGGGTGCACCCACCCACCCATCCACCCTAAACCTCCACCCTTCTCCTTAACCTTTCAAAGTGGATCTAAAACCACGCCCAAATGATAATGCAACAAAATTAGACTTTCTTATTACGAGACTGATTGAAATCAAAGGGTGTATTGAAATTTTATCCCCCTCTTGCGTCTGCAATTTTCATTCCATTTATTTAGAATTATTTGTTAACTAAGGATTTTCATACTAACAGTAATATTAGAATGCTTGTTTCTAAATTGGAGGAAAAATGAAAACTTTTCAAGTCTTGGTACGTACCCTGTAAATTGTACTTATTTGGCAATTTTTTGTCATCAGAAATCTGACAATTCCCCCAATATTTAATAAAAAAAACTTGAGGGTATATAATGAAAAATCAATCAAGTTGTCCTCTCCTTGATGCCAATAAACATATATTCAACATCTAAGTACCTATATAATGGAGTTTTTTTTTATCTTGACACAGTTATATATTATCTCAAAAATACTACGTATGAAAAAAAAAGTTTCAAATAAAAGTTTTTTTTTTATTAAGGGGGAAACAAACTACTCTATTATTTTTTGACCTTCACCAATTTCAAGGGCATCAAGGTTAAGTGTTTTTAAAATTGAAACCTATATTTTCGTCTACCTTCCAAAAAAAAAATTGGTTAATTAATTAAATAATTAGAATTATTTTGTTATAATAATTATTAGTTTAATAATTAATATTTTTTTTTTGTTTTTTTAGGCTTTCTCGGATCAACCATTAGTCATTTTACGATACTATATATTCTCAAATATGTAGGGATCAGATTAAAGTCGAATTGCCGAGAGTCGGGCTTGAACCCGAGTTAGCTTGATTACGAGGCATGTACTTTAGCCACTCGACCAACCTGACCCCGTAATTAATTATTTATTGATAAATATTTGATAATGTATAACAATTAATTTAATATTTTGTTCATTTGATATCGTGTAAAAAAATAATTCTAATGAAAGGTTCATTTTGTTTTTTGTTTTTTTTTTTTTTTTATTAAAGATAGGTAATCAAAAATATAGGTTTCCATTTAAAAACAAAATTTAACCTTGAAATGACCTTGAAACTTTGGTCAAAGTCCAAAAATAGTATCATAGCTTTGTTTCCCTTTTGATAAGAAAACTTATTTGAAACTTTTTTCCCTATAACGTATGATTGTCTCAAGCTGAAAAACTCACCCTGAATATTATGTATATATATAATTTATTTGTTACAGACTATAGTTTCTAAGATTTGACCGTTGTCATCAGTCTTTTTAATTAAAAATGTTCTATCTGTTATTTTTCATGATGGATTCAAATTCTGCAAAGACTGCGAGGGAATTTACATATGTACAAATTCAAGGTAAAACATCTGAAACTATACCTACTCTCCAACAAATAAATTATATAATACATATTCATTATAATATCAAGCAAAAAACAACCTTATGATTTATATATACGAATAATAATTATCCTAATTTTGTAACAGTGGTTATTACAATAAAATTAAATTTCCACTTTTCATTGAACAATCCAAATTAGTTAATTTTAAAATAATACCAACCATTCTTCCTGGAATCGTGAGCACAAATATTTTCAAGAACAGTTAATTAGTTTTAAAGGACTGGTAATGGTGGTAATGTGGGCGTTTGAGGAATAAATCAACATCAGTAGCGTCTTATTCTCGCCGTTTTATATAAGTATCACCCGAGAGCAGTAACATAGGCAGGTCATAAATTGCCCTTGCTTTATGTCAACACTTAACGAGAAGTCGCGATGTTTTGAACCCCCAGACCTCCTCCTCACCCTTTCAGTCGGGTACAAGGGAGGAAACAACGTGAACAACACGCAGGAGCGGCACATATTCTTTCCATGAGCAACAAAAGCTCATTTAAAAATAGGAAAAAAGAATTTACCAAAACTTCAAATTTTCGGACAGGACGTACGTACTTTATCTAATTACGCAATTAGAAAATAATTTTAATAATATAATAAACAGATAAAACTCAGTTCGCTCTTTGCCAATTTAGATGGTTCAGTGACTTTATGTCTGGGAACGGTTTTGGCTACGAAGCGGTGTATTTTGGGATAAATTTAATTTGATTAAAAAAAAACTTTGATTAACATAAAATACTAAAAAAATATTAAATAAGTAGGCCAAGTGTGATTCGGTTCATATACCGAGAGTTTCGTGGATGTGGTTAAAAAACAATTTAAAAAACAGTTTAACTAAAAAAATTTTGTTTTTCCCCAGAGTAGCAGAGTTGTTGATTCCATAAAGAGAAATCCTTGAGGTTGTCAATCGTTTGTTATATGGCTAGCTTGCTATAACAACAAAATGAATTGATCTATATTTATTTGTGTAAATGAACCCATGTGAAATAATAGATAAAATATTTCAAAATAAAGGTCATAGCTTAGAAATAATAGTCTCTTAAATAAATTAAATATATACATATTATATTCGTTATGTATATGTTTATTTGCATCAAGCAGAGGACAACCTCATTAATTTCCTTTTATGTCTTAACGTATAACTTCAACTTGTGTCATGATTGAATCTAAATTAAAAATTATGCCTTTTTAAATAAATCGAAAAAACCTTGATAAATTATTGTTTTGAAATTATTTTTGACCATATTGATACGAATCTTCATTTAAATTTTGAAAATGTCTTAAAATAAAAAACGAAAACAGAAACTTGGATTATGACTTGAAATAAAATTTTATTTTCCTGGAATTATTTTTCATTAAATTCCCATTTATTTAATTCTCAAAAAAATCAAAAAAGACATTTCAAATTAAACTTTTTTTGGCAATTAATTGATTTCATCGAAAACATCCCCATTTTTTCGGATATTTTAAATTTTACTGCGTACGCCTGATAGGCAGTTGACCCGCGCGACCCCTGTAGCCATTCGAATTTTTTTTGCACACTGTGCTTAAAATTGTCTAAAATGTGTAGAAAATTAATTTTCAACAATGATTTTTCTGCCTATATAATACCAGGGTAACTCAAGAATTTATTTTTCATGTCGAGAACAGATTAGATTGTCTAGCTTCAGAACTTCTGGTTCGTAAATGCAGAAATTAAATTTTTTTTTGATTATTTAATGAAATTCTACTACTTTGTCATGATAAAGACATAAACTAACTTACAGGTATTTTTAATTTTCAATTAATCAATTTATTTATTTTAAAACTCAATAATATCGTAATTTATTACAAATAATAATATATTAGAAGTGAGAAACTAATCTGATGACCAATAAATAAATTCAAAAAATAAATTTTGAATAGTTTATTCAATATAAATTTATTACTAGAGAAGAAAGTTTAGAAACCCCTGCTCTAGGGAATTTGTGTAGAGCGTGCCGAGTCTTGAAAAATTATTTATTCACTTTTTACTGAAATTTCCAAAAAAATTGAAAAAAAATATATTTAGGTATATATATATTATTTTATGTTGGTTATTTGGTTTCTTTTTCCAGAAGGAAAATCCCAGGCTGAGAATGAAACTGAGGATCGAGGGCCATATCGTGAAACGATCGCATAAATAAATAAGCCCTCGTTGCCATGAAGTCACGGGGTTAAACCGCCCCCGGAGGACCTTTACGAGGCGATAGTGGCGAGATTATCAATTCATATTTAAACCATCCGGGAATGAATATTTTAATGTCCTATCTTGGCTGAAACGAAAGACAACAGCACGTGGTCCTGCTCGTATTACCTAAAAAGCAACAAAAAAAGACAAGTGCACCTGATGCCGCTGCTATTAACCATAACACTTTTACGAAATTAGCTGGCACTATTTATAAAAGGTGAAAAGCATCGCTTCTCCGAGGAAGAAAAGGGAACATGAAATCCGATCAACGAAGAAACTTGTAACAGTAAACTTTTAAAAAAGAAAATGGGAAAAATACATATTATTAACTTCAAAATACAAATTCGAGAACAAAAATAAAACTTTTTTTTTAACCTTCACTAAGCTTTCAAGTAGATAATTTGACATTTTTTTTATAATGATATTGATGCAAGAAGTATGTGTATCAATAAATAATTTAAAAAAAAAAATAAAACCGACTTCAAAAAATTAAATGCAACAAATAAAATACACTAAAAGGTATAAAATAATTATTATCTTATTTAGTTACAACTAAACGACGAAATATTAACATGAAATTACTTTTTGAAGTCGGTGCCAAACATATACCTTTTATGAATCGCACTCGACGGATCTTACTTAGTACGTTTGGAGGGTATGCTCGCTTATAGGTTTAGTTTGTTTGGCACCGACTTCAAAAAGTAATTTCATGTTAATATTTCGTCGTTTAGTTGTAACTAAATAAGATAATAATTATTTTATACCTTTTAGTGTATTTTATTTGTTGCATTTAATTTTTTGAAGTCGGTTTTATTTTTTTCTTAAAAATTATTTTTATTTTTCTCTTTTTAGTGATGTTATTAATAGTGGTCATATCATCAGAACTTGACCAAATTAATATGACACCATCTCTAAGATACCCCCTTTCGAATCAAAAAAAGAATCATCGAAATCGGTTCATAGACAAAGAAGTTAGGCCTAAACAAACCTAACAAAAAAGGTCTAATACCTATGAAAAAAATGGGACCAATCGGAAGGTAGACTGAACCCAATGCAAATTTTTTTTCAAAATCGGTTCACAATTAGCGGAGATATGAGGTAACATAGGCACAAAAAAAAAAAAAAAAAAAAAATCAGTCGATTAGATAACCTCCTCCGTTTTTGAAGTCGGTTAAAAAGGTGAAACTTCTATACCTTGGGGTGAACGATTGCATCGTGAAAAAAAACCGAGAAAAGAAAGAAATCTCTTTGGTTCGAAGTTTAAGGTACCTGTCAATGCGGAATTGAAAGATTTAAGGTTATTTGTTGCCTGAAAGACGGATGCGGAAAAACAGAAGAGATTTCTAGACTCCTAGAAGTCATAATATAAGGATAAACGAGTTGGTGAAGTGTTTGTTCGGATAGTTACTAATTTGATGAGGCTTTAGTGGAGATTATTGATTTTAATGCTATGGCAGAATATAAATAAGCCGGCTAAGTCGGATTCGCATACCGCGAGTCCCGTAACTTAAATCTTTCAAAATACTTGAGATATCAAATTCTTTCTAATTTGAAGTTAATTAAAAAATGATGAGAGAATACGCTAATTTTTTATATAAATTTAAATTAAAACACTTCTTATAACCAACATTTAAAAAATCACCTAAAAATAAATAGCCACTGCATTTTTAAATGATTTAAATTTTTAAAATTTAGCCTAATTCTTCTTTAAGAGATCATTATACTAGAATACCTCTTTTATACGCTTTGGTGATAGTTTAATGATTAGCAATTTTTTGTCATCAGAAAAAAAGTTTGAGGTAGAAATTTCAATCTTGGGAGAGAAATGCAGTTTACTATATTAGATAATACGAAATTTCAGATCATTAGTTATAACCGCTCAATAGCTCTCTTCATAACTAGTTGACTATATCTGATTATTTGCATTTTGAAACCATAAGGTTTGAAGCTAGAAAGTTCAAAATTAAATCGAGTTTTCGTTTTAGAAATTTAAGCAATTGGGCACCAGAAAAAGCTCTCTAAGATTATTGTGGTTATACATTAAAATACAGACAAAGAGAAAAAAATGAAGTTAAGCGAATTTAATATTTTGGCCCTCGTTTAAAAATTTTGACCATGTTGAAAATTCTTGACGATGTAATAATATAAGTTTGGATATAAATCGTACAATAATCTGCATTCAATAATCACCAAGAACAGACATATTTTCTTACGATATTTTTCCATGTTCAGATGAATGTTGAATTATTCAAACTATTATGCTGTAAATAAATTTTTATCCCTTTCTATCTCTGAACAAAATATTTGGGAAATTACAAAGTCATATTTTAAGTAGCCCAATGAGCAATGGGTCTTTCCAATCAAAGAATTTCAAGCACTTTTTACATATTTTCAAAGATATGACCTTTGATGGTAATATATGATTCATCTTTGTTTTAAATGAAATCGAACATATCAATTAAAAACATTGGAAATACCCTTACAATCACGTTTTAAAAACTGTCGTGACCCATAGTTTAAGAAGCGCTGCTATTGCGAACCTTGGTAGGGGTGTGGCTTAATTTTTTAGCCCACAGTGGCTAGTTTCAATTTAGACCTTCAGATAGAGCATATCAGAATTCTCAGTTTCCCATTGGATACTTGGTAGGGGCTTGACTTATTTTTAGCCCACAATGGTTAGTTTCAATTTAGACCACCAGATATCGTATCGGAATTCTCAGTTTCCCAATAGATAAATAGATAAAATGTTTCGCTAGGTAACGAATTCAAGATAAAATTGAAAAAAAATATAAAATAATATTATTTATATAATCAGTCACACCAGACCATCAAGAGACATGATTTTCCTCGGTCCAGATCATATTAAAAATTACAGATCTTACAGATCAATAAATCATTTCATTCCAATAAGAGTTAAGCTCCACAACATTTCTCTTCCCCTTCTCGCAAACATTCTCCCTTATCTGAGATCTTTCAAATAATGTTTATTTTTCAGTTTTTCTCGGCAAGAGTTCATTACTTTGATGATAATAACATCCGAGATAAAAATAAACATAAATTTAATATATTAACTTAATAGAGGCCATATTAATATTTTCTAAAGGAAAGAGCAAAGCCTCGAATAATGGGGTGGAAGAAAAATAAAATATCTAAGGATGAAATAAAAAAAAAAAAAAAATAAGGGATGACAACTTGAAAATTAAAACCGGTTTTATATTTAACTCTAAGATAATTTATATAATTATTTCGTAATTATATACACGTCAGGATTATAAAAAAATATAATCTTCTTCATTTTCTTTGTCGAATATTCAGTAATTGCAAGTTCTGGAAATTTTTAAACGGTTGAAAATGTTTTTCGATCTCTTTCTTAGTTTTTCAATTAAATAATTATATTAGAAAAATCACGAGATTACCTTTTACTTTATCCAAGATGTTATGGTTGATTTTTATTATATATTAGAACAGTTGTATTTACCACCTCGGGAATTGAAAGCGAGTGCCGAAAAGCAAACCGGGTCATTGGATTTATCAGGTGTAAAATTGTGAGATTATTCCTTTGTATTAAAATGTCATGATACATCGTATGCTTCTCTCTTAACTATTGAATATGAATTAGTCCAAAAATATACTTCTTTTTGATCAATAGTAATAATAATAAATAGTAATAATAATAAATACCTTATAAATAATCGTAAGTATATAAAAGATTGCCATATAAAGAAATTGCTTCTAGCCAAAAAAAAAATAATTTTTTTCTTTCTAAAACGATGATACTTTTATCCTTTTATCATAGCAAACCATAATAACCATAACAATCAAAAAAATCCTTTTATTTTTTTTCTCTCTTTTCTAAAAGAGCTAAAAACTCAAAAATTAAATATGGTTTCACTTTTTAGATATCACAATTTAGCAAGAACTATAGGAGCTAATATCTTTAAATTTAGTTTGATGAATGTTATATTTAAGACATAAATGCTTACTATGTTAAAAAGTTTTTTCAAAAATTAAATTTCAAAGGATTGCAACAAAAGAAAAACATCTAAAATCACGTTTTATCTTATATCATCGCGATTTTTCAAGAATTGCTGAAAATTTGAAATTTTTTATAAGATGTAAAATTTTAATTAAGCAATATTAAGTGTGGGTAGGATTAGACTAGGGGTTAGCGTGTCAGCCTGCTAACCAAGTGAACCCGGGTTCGAATCCGACTCGAGGCATCCGGATAAAATCTGACCCCAGGATAGAGACAAATTAAAAAATAATAATAAAGTAGTATCGTAAATTGGCTTATGACTAGAAAGGCCAAAAAGCCAAAAAAAGCAGTATTAAAACCTGGTTTAGAAGATTTTCTTGTTAATAATTTCTTATAATCATTAAAACTAACTTTACTAAATTTCAAGTTATTATAGCTCCAAGAGTGATATCTTTAAATGAAACTAAGGTCTTAATTTTTCTTTTTTAACCGACTTCAAAAAAGGAGGAGGTTCTCGATTCGACTGATTTTTTTTTTTTTTGAATCTATGTTACCTGATATCTTCGCCAATTGTGAATCGATTTTGATGATTTTTTTGCATTGGGTTCAGTATAGTTTCCGATTGGTCCTGTTTTTTTTCATTGGTATTGGACCTTTTTTGTTATGTTTGTTCAGGAATAACTTCTTTGTTTATTAACCGATTTTAATGATTCTTACTGCGTTTGGATCAGTATAGCTCCAAGATAGTCAAGATATCTAACAATTTATTTATTTATTTTATGTATGTTCAGCGAGAACTTTTTGCCACGTGGACCGATTTCGATGATTCTTTTATTATTGGAAAGGGGGTACCTAAGGGGTGGCCGGCCATATTAATTTAGTCAAGTTCTGATGATATGATCAATGACGAAATAACGTAAATCTCCATTTCTTATGAGCAAATAATCGAAATTATAATAAATAAAATCTTTTATAAAAAAAAAATCTTAAAAGATTCATTTAAAAACCCGCAGAGAATTTCTATATTTATGGATTGAATTTTATTATCATTTTCTGATTCATTCGCCTGACGCTTTCTCTTACGAGATGCATGCAATGTATTATATTAAGTCATTATTAATAATATCACTAAAAAGAGAAAAATAAAAATAATTTTTATGTAAAAAAATAAAACCGACTTCAAAAAAATTAAATGCAACAAATAAAATAATAAGAACCCAAAAATAAAATAAAATGCACTATAAGGTATAAAATAATTATCTTATTTAGTTACAACTAAACGACGAAATATTAACATGAAATCACTTTTTGAAGTCGGTGCCAAACAAACTATATAAGCGAGCTTACCCGCCAAACATACTAAGTAAGATCCGTCAAGTTCGATTCATAAAATGTAAAATGTTTGGCACCGACTTTAAAAAGTGATTTCATGTTAATATTTCGTCGTTTATTTGTAACTAAATTAGATAATTATTTTATACCTTTTAGTGCATTTTATTTTATTTTTGAGTTCTTATTATTTTATATGTTGAATTTAATTTTTTTTAAGTAGTTTTATTTTTACTTTATTTTATTTTGTGAATATTCCAATAGAATCATTAATAAATTTGAAGCAGTTTTTAAATCAGAACATCTTTTGAATTTACATTTTTTTAAACTAATAGAAAAATGTACTATTGCCAAATGACAATTTTAAGATTGAATTTCCTATACATATAATATATATAGCTATATAAAAAAAGAAACCTCCAGATTAATTTATGTCTTCAAATAAAAATATTTTCAATGTTAGAATATTAAATACCTGATTACTGAATTTATACAACAAATAAATTTAACAAGGGGAGTAAAAGAGAAATTTTAGATGTTTTTGAATTTTTAAAACGATGGTGCTTTTATCAAAGCAAACCATAATAACATTCAAAAAATACTAAACATTTTTTTTCCAAAAACATTCACCCATTAATTCTCGTTTCTTCTCCAGGTCGTTCGCTCTCGCCCTTTCGCGAGTGAGAAACGCATAATTTTAAACAAAGATTGACTTTAATATATTTTAGGCTAGAGAGTAATTAAAACTGAATTTACGATCAGCCGTATATTCTTTTTTTGTTTAGTTTTTTCTTTTAAATTTTATTTTCATTTGTTACGATGTTAAAAGTATTTCAGTAATGTCTATCAACGACCAGCCACCCCCGTCCGAGCCATCACCACCCCACGTTTTAGGGTTCTATGGTTACGACTCTTCTACTACTTCTTGCTGTACGTACAGTAAATCTCAGAAGAGTGAGAGAGAGAGTAAAAAGAAGACGGAGGATTTCAAAATAGAAATAGAACGAACGCTAAACTTCCTTGGACGGTTGTCTTTAAGACACCTTCCTTCCTTCGTTTGCACTCTCGTCGTCGATAGCGTCAACTTTATTTTTATCTTCCTATAACATCACCCAGTGAACACAGTGGAGGAAAAAAAAGAGAGATGAGAAAAATATCACCTTAAAATGTAGAACGTTTTTTTCTACAAGGAATACCATGAATGGATTAATTGTATAATTGAGAAGCCAGTAAATTTTTTTTTGAAATAAACAAACGAGATTTTTGTTCTAGAAATTTATTTATTTATTTATTTACGAGTAAAGACCGGATTCCCGTGCAATTGCATATTTTTTTCGCTAACTTTAAATTCATTGAAATCTAGATAGAAATTAGAATCATGAAAAGGATGTTATTTTGACACTACTTTTATTTTGCACTAATTACACATTTTGGCGTTTTTGCATGAAATTGTGCGTTTTCAAGTTTTACTACACGAAATTACATTTTTGATAAAATTAATTAATTTTTATTCCATGAAAATATGTTTTAAATAATTAATTTAATAAGTAGGTTATAATTTATAATGAAAGACAGTCCATAAATTATTTAATTTTATTCAATTTCAGACGTTTCGGAGACTTTTTTCTCTCCTTCTTCAGGGTATTGAATAGTTATTAATGGGTGAGTATAACTCGGTTCCTTTCAATGATAGCAAAAATATTACAATATTTTCCAATATTATACCATAAGTGTACTTGGTTATCTGATGAATCAGTTAGCATTCTAAGAAAATAAATAAAATAAAATTAGATTAATAAAATCCATTTTAGAGCCATCTTGACAGGAATCATCCGTGTTGTAGTTGGTAAACGCATTCCTTAGTTAAAGACACAAGTTCGAATCCTGTCGGGTGGTCAATTGAATTTTCCTTTTTCAAAAATAGTAAATTATTTCTATATTTGTAGAATTAACAGACAGAAATTATTGAAATGAATTATTTAACTTTAGCGATTCACTTATACTTGAATTAATTTAATATTTAGTTAATTTGAATGTTTAAACATTACCTAAATATTAGTATAACCTTAGATGTTCAAATAAATTTATTTAAAAAAGTAAAATATAATCCAATTTTTTTTTGTTTACCTTTTTGTATGATTTAAGATTTTTATGGAACTAAATTGAAAGTTTATTTTTGCCAAGAGTAGCAAAATTTTTATAAATTGAAGGAGACAATAAAAGAGTGTGTCTTCTGCGGGAATTATAAGCAAAGCTCTCGAAACTATAGTCTCGTTATAAATAAATTAAAAATTTATAATTTCAGCAGAAGACACACTCTTTTATTGTCTCCTTCAATTTTTATGGAACGTTTCGAGTATTTTATTGCACGTATCAAAGGTTTTTACTACACGAAAATCCAGTCTTTACTTATGAGTACGTAACTATATCCAATATATGTATTACTATCACCAAAATGTACCCGGTTAATAAATATTTAACTCTTGGAATAGTTGATTTAGGTATATACCATAATTAATATGAAGGGAGTTATTAAATGTTTTGCCTATTTCTAATAATGAAATGTTATTTTGGTGGTTATAATTTCAAATATTTCGAGGACCTTAATACCTCTTCATCAGTAGATAATACTAGCCTATCAAAGTTTAAAAATTAAAATTTTCAAAAATTGTCAAAGAGAAAAAATAAGAAACAATTTCTCGAAAATTAATCCGCAGATTAAAAATCTTGTGATTATCTAAAAGAGTTTTTAGTGGAAATTTTACTTTAATTCACTAATGCACTTAGTATATTGATTATCTTAGAAACTTAAATAAATTTAACACAGACCGATGAAGTCAGTGGGCTTTCTCAATGTGTACCTACCGTCCTATTGAAGTTAGCCCAATAGAAAGGTCCATAAAGTTTCTTTAATTTATGTTAATTAAATTATGTTTTTTACTTTTGTTTATGACTCCTTGAGTCTTGATTTAAACAGATTGCAAAAATAGTTGATTTGTATTTATAATTTCATTTATAATTAGATAATTAATTTTAAGAATTTATTAAATAAACATCCCTAAAGTATCCATCGACATTGCTTAGATTCTATATAAGCATTTCTTGTTTTTGTTTGACGAATACGTGAAAACGTGGAATGGATGTTCATTAATCATTTCTTTGGTTTACTCGTTAGCTCCAATGATACTTGAAACGGTTTGTTTATAAAATACAAGGGCTTCTTCAATTTGAAGTATTTAACTCTCGCCCTTTTCCGAAAACGCTCATTTTCTATTTCTGTTTTATTTTTAAACATCGCCTAAGATTAATGAGTGCGTAATACTAACTCTGGTTCGAAATTAGTATTGAATTTTTAAAATTGAATTATTAATGGACATTTCTTAAGGTAACGTTTCGGTTTGTAGTACTGAAATTTTTTAAATTATAAATTGATTTATTAAATTATTTAAGTAAATTAAATTTGTTAAGTTATTTAGTATAAATTTAATGATTTAAAAATCAATATACTCGAGTAACTTCACTAAGAAATGCAGTAAATTAATAAACAAAATTTTAATCGTTTTTTATTTAAAATTTTATTATGTTCTAGTTTAAAACTACCATATAAAAAACGAAACAAATTTACAAAAAGGATAAAAAATAATTTTGTAAAAGTACCTATATATTAAATCAAGTTTTTAGTCTCATATAATCTGCATGATAACAATTCGTGTCAGTTTTTATTTAAAACGACAAAATAACATTCTTTTACAGATTTTAAAAAAATAAATTAGTAAATTGAATTCAATAAGGTATTAAATAAAAATGGGAATTTTAATTTGAGGGGGAAAATCCCGCTTGAGTACCAGTAGGGTTAAATGAAGCTTAATTGAATTTTTGAAAAATAAAGTAAAAAATAAAAAATTGAAGTGAATGTATCTACTCACCAATATGAATCCGTAGTATAATTTTTAAATTATTCCCCAAAATAGTAGAGAAAGTAGAAAAGGAGAACTTACGACAATCATAAGTTTTTCTTGAACGTACCTGGAACAAAGAAAAATTGTAGTTAGTACATTAAGAAAAATAAGTGTGATTATAAATATAAATAATAGAAATTTAAATATGTTTAAAAAAATCAAAAGGCATTTCTATTTTTTCGAGACTTTTACCTTACCTTAAGGGGCGTGGCGAATAATTGTAATCCTGCATGAAAAAAAATTTTTTTTTGCTTCATATTTTTTAAAATTTCAAAATTTGCCATTAATGGCCAAAACTATTTTGATAAAAAAAAAAAAAAAATGAAAGAATTCAGGGGGTTCGGTCTAAATAAATCCTTGTATAGTTCAGATCAAAATATACTATATATAATATATTAAGAAATATTAATTATTTCGTCACAATATCTGTTAGTATGTGGGTTACCAAATGCAGGGGGGTACATAGAAACGTACTTACATACATACGAATTGACAAATGGATTTTTGGCCCCTTGTTGGCCTCTGGGGACCATAATATCTGGTTTTATGTCCTAAATCCGGTTTCCCACTATAAGGACATCGATTCCTTCCACCTAGAAGTTATAAAATGAAATTAACTTTTTTACATCTCTGAAATAGAAAATCTCAAAGAGTTAGGATCCAGGCATGCGACCGCAAAACTTCACATTACTAGGTATATTCTATAGAATATAAATGTGAAAATAATTAGGGAAGGAAATGTAAACCTCTTGTCCGATTTGGACCAAATTTTACAGTCTTGTGTAACGACGCCGACGTGACGTGATTTTTTTTTTTTAATTTTAAAACCCACTAACAGTTCATGACAAATAAAATTTATTAAAATTAAGAAATTTAAATTATTATTTTAAAATCCAGTATAGAGACCAGGGGGCGTAACCGCCTGCCCGAAGTAGAGACTGACTTCGCAGCTGGTTTCTTTATAATTCCATTAAACTCTTAATGACTTTTTAAAATATAATTTAATATCCACAAATTTTTAAATTTTATATTTTCTACCCTCGTAAAGTTGCACCGTTTCATTTCGTTTCCTCGTGAAATGTTTTCGTTTCGTTGAATTTTGAACAAGACATGGCTATTTTTAAAATATGAAGACGATAAAGAGAGCTATCTTAAGAAAGGGTATGATGAGTTTTCCAGGTGTTCTGGAGATTAAAAATAGCCAGCCCAAGATGCAGAGGGGGCGCGTCTGGTCTCCCCACGCCCTATATAGCCTACATACAGGGTGACTAACTTTAACTCAACTAATAACCCTAATCAATTATATCGTCACGGCAATTTATTACAATTATTATTAGTTGTTAGCCACTTTCTTTTCAGGCGACATACGGTAAAAAAATAAAAAAAAATTTGACATCTTGTTAAAGAAAAATTCCCGTCTCCAGGCTGGTTAGAAAATTAATAATCCGAGAGGTTTTCATCTCCATCATCCCAAGTTGGCTTTCCATCGCTCAACCAACAAATTATTTCGATAATAAATATAAACCGAAATACAGACACTCTTCTATCTATACTTTTCAAATTTTATTTTTGGTTTGTTAAATGATGGAAATGAAAATTTTAATTACAAATGAAAGCATGTAATTAAGTTTTATGAATTTTTGAAAAATAGCATATCCAATATCTCTATTAAAGACTGAATATTAACTTTTTTATTACGAAGAATTTAAAGGCTGAATCAGAGATCTCAGAGATCTATCAGAGATCTGCCTGGGAGTCGAACTCTAACGAAAAACTAGCATTCCGGACAGTTAGTGAATCCTGTGGAAATCAAATCTTTCCGACCAGTAGGTACCTTCAGCGGCGTGCGGCCCATAGATGCTGTAGATGCGGCTCATTCCTAAAATTTCAAACATTTAGAGTTAAATTGAAAGTTTTTGCCGAGAGTAGCAGAATTTTTATATATTGAAGGAGACAATAAAAGAGTGTGTCTTCTGCTGGAATTATAAATTTTATTTATTTATAACGAGACTATTGTTTCACACTCTTTTATTGTCTCCTTCAACATTTAGAGTATTTTCATAAATATTTAAGGTCGACTTCAAAATTTCAGAAGGATCTTTAAATTTTCAAATTATTATCCGTTACTTCAAATATTTCAGAAGAATGTTTACATTTTCAAATTATTATCCGTTATATACTATATAGATTAGTCCAGATTAATTTGTAACAACGCTGACGTAATGCTGCCGACAGGGAGCGCCGTCGGTATATTTGCGGCAAATTTGAAATATAATCGTAATTTGGACTCAAATTTTGAAATGAAACAGTCCAATTGATTTTAAATTAAGAAACATTAAATATATTGATAATTATTCCACTTACCCGCCCCCCTCACCACTCAAAAATTAAATATTTAATTTGCTTTTCTTTGCGACAGAAAGAGCGCACGCCCGAATTTCTTATGGCAATACTGGAGCAGCCTGTCTTACAAACAACACCTGATCTCTTTTAAATATTTGGAGCCTTATATCGATTATCGATCCCAAATTTTAAAAAAATGGTATAATATAATTCTCCTCCTCACACGATCCCACTTATTTAAATAAATCTACATATTTCCACACAAAAAATATCACAATGCTGTAGATTATAGAAATAAGAAATACTGCCAGATTTATATCTAGATTCTCATTTCTGTAGCTGTGTCAGGACGAAAATGAGGCGAAACTTTTAAGAGAGTATGTATTTTCGGGAGTTTACAGGTATACATTTGGAGTGTGGTTTTTTAAGAGGAATAAAATTTTTGGCCCGAGACGCCGCCCGCCAGGGCACCAGCCCGGAGGGCCGAGTTCCGAGGGCGTGCCGAAAAGCATGAAAAGCTCGTTTCAAATATTTCTATAAAATCATTTTTTTATTTTGAAAAGTATATTGGTTCTCGAAATGAAATAAAATTGTTGCAGTCTTTCAAGGGGCAGTTAAATGAATGATTTTCCAAAAAGGGTCCGGTTAGAATGTTTGTAGTCCTTACCTGGTAGGTATATCTTCCAGTTCAAGGATGTCAAAGACAAGTCCAGACAAGTTTTAGTTGAATAAAAATTGTTCTAGCTGAGGGACTATTAAAATAGAAATAATACTAAAAAGGAATAAATAAAAATGATTCGAGAATTTCTGGACTAATCCATTTCTAACAACTCTCAATATATAAGATCGGAAGTAACTAAAATTGCTATAGGCAAGTCATACCTTGCTTATAGCACTAGAATTAGGAGAAATTTAAGATTTTTTTATAGGACAGGCTGGTTCATTGTGGAAGATGGTCGATTTCCATCTCAGAGATTGTGGAGTTTAAGTTACAAAATTCAATTTCTGAATTCTATCCTCACTCACACAAAGCAGTATCCGTTTGGGGAAAAGGGCCCAAAATATATTTTTAAAAATTCTAATGTTAAATTTGAAAAATAACGAAAATGATACGGTATTCGATAAAATTTGCAAAAAAAAGCGAAGATTAAAATAAAATTTAAAAAAATGAAGGTCACTGGTACCTAAATATCCAGAATTAAAAAGAAAAAAAATTCAATTGATTAAGCAAATTCAAATTTAATTTTTAAATGAAAATTTTCTTCCCTTTTTAAATTTAAGAACCGTAGTTAGAAAATTATTTATCCTTAATTGTACTCTATGTATTTACATAATAAATTTTCTCAAAAAAAAAAAATCGTTAAAGTTTTTAGTAAAATTATATTTTAAAATACTTAATCCTAGAGTAAGATAGTACTTTTTTAAAATTCTTTAAAATTTATTCATATAAAAATAATTTTAATTTTAAATAAGATTTGTCAGGGACTTTACTTGGAGTTCTGGAAAAATCGAAACAACATTTAATGCAAAACAAAACGGTGCAACTTTACAAGGGTATAGAATATAAAATTTAAAAATTTGTGGATTTAAGTTATATTTTCCCTATAAGTCCCTAAGAGTTTAATAGATTAAATTATGAAAAAAATTGGAGTTTACTGAATGGAATCTATCAGGATTTTGGAAGAATTACTTAAAAATTGCTATTAAATAAATTTACTAGACCTTCTTAAAGAGAAATCAATGAGGTTGTCCTCTGCTTGATGCACAAATTCCACACAATTGAAAGCTATAAGAACAAAAAGAATTTTTCTATATCCAATCGGTTAATTGACCCCATGAGAAATAACAAATAAAATATTTCTAATTAAAAATACTGATGATCAAAGTCAAAGCTTCGAAACTATAGTCTTTAAGAAATAAATTATAAGATTTCTTCCCGGAACAAATCAATTTTATATAAAATTTAAAACACATTTACTTTCATTGCTATTTATAATATGTAAAAGTAATTATGACCGTTTTTATTGTTTTGTTTTTCTTATACTTTTCTCGTTTTGATTTTGTTTTGTATGTGAGTTTTTTTTTTTGTTCCTGTTGTCCACAAAAGTAAATCCCACCCACCCTGTCGCGTCTCGTCTCCCTCTCCACTTAACGGGGTTAATAAAGTCGGAAACCCTCCAGGCAAAGATAACCCCTTTGAAAATATTGCATTCGGCCGACGACCCCCTTCTTTACCCTGCAATCCCATGGGATGTCGGTGACGCTCCCGTCCACCCGGTCGGCAGATAAAAGTAAACGCACGAATATAAAGGTACGCCTCGGGGGGTCAACAACCCTCCCTACCCCCCACATCCCAAATCTGGCTTTCCTTACCAAAAACGATTTAATACCTGTTATGCACAATTTTATTGCAAAAACGTTGGAGAATATATTTTTATAGAAGAACATGAATTAGTTCGCTTATCAGTGAATTTGATAATTGGTCTAGTCTAATGTCAGAGCGGTAAAAAGGGCCATTATTTTCCGATGGCCATATGGGCTAAATTTTTTATATACACTTCTTTTGTTATCTCCATAAAATTGTATAGTTTTTGAAAATAAACAATTCTAAATTCGATTGGCAAGAACCCGTAGCCTAATTGGTTAACAACATAGAAGACAAATGTCGATATTAGTAGCTTTAAAAACCAATTACTATAGAAATTCAAGAGAGAAATGGTCCACTACGAGAAGCTATGTTATTCGATTCCTGAAGGGGTGAAACAACCTTACTAACATAATAAAAATAATCCATAACAACTTTGATCTAGTAGTAGACCATCTTTCTTGAATTTCTATAGTAATTGGTTGTTAACGTTCTTGAATACTTTAAGAGATTTTCGGTTCAAAACCTTAAGAGTTGTATTAAAATTAAAAAGTTGCAGTGAAAAATTAACCACTATCCGACCATTTTAGAGTATTAAACAGCAAAGAAATGCCGATAGTACACTATAGTAGCGTTAAAATTTCTTTTGAAAGTCAACAGATATAGCCAACTACTATAGTTAGTAGATTTTCTTTCTATAGCAATAATAAAACCAACCTAAAAGTTCCATTTGGGTTTTATTTAAATTGCGATACTGTATGTGCTGGACACCTACCTACTATAAGTTACATTTTTAAATAACATTTTTTAAAAATAATTTTAATTATATAATTGAAAAATGCATATTCATCAAAAAGAAAAAAAACGATTTAATATCATATAGTATTACTATCGGCACACCGCTATAAAAAGTAGCGGGATATTTTTTTGTCCCTGTTAGAACGTAGGTTACAATAAAAATCAAATAAAATGAGAATAAAATAGAAAAAGCTGTAAAGTTTCCCTCGGAAGTGATTCACCCATACATGAGCAATAAACGGGTATGCAAGGTGTTGAAATGAGAGAGGTGGCAGACACCCACCCCGAATGCCTGCAACACGACCACCCACTCAGCCAGAGGGGTTATTTTTACACGTATAAGACAATCAAATCACTCAGCCGAATCAGCTTCATCACTGACATCTATGGGCGGTAAAGGAGAAAATTATTCGAGTAGTGTAGCTTAGAGGAAACACTTATTAAAATAATGAACTTTTATAGATTAATAAACTAGGTATAGAGTCTATAATAACTAATGAAAACGTGATAAATAAAAAATAAATAAAGAAATTGTAGTTATTAGTTATTTGCATCGAGTAAGAAGACAACTTCATTAATTTATACTTATAAAGGGAGCATTTTAAACATTCCAAAATAAGCTAGGTAAGTAAAGTCGGACTCCATACTAAGGGTTCCGAACTTCACATATCTTCCAAAATTCTTGAAATAACAAATTCGTTCTTATTTGTTGTTGATAAAAAGAAAATAAGTGAATTCGTTGAATAATTTCATAATTTGAAATTAAGCCAATATCTAGGATTTAGTAAAATAAATCATTATAATCCTCAATAAACAATTCAGATTTATACGTTGTTTTGAATTTTTCAATCCTAAGTTCGTTCTAAAGCTAGAAAATGAAAAATCTTTTTAAAATGATTATTTTGGTGTCAAATTTTTTATGGGATAGGTATAGAAAATTAAAAAAAAAAAATTATCATGAGGTATAAAGTGTATGAAAAAGTGTTTTCAATAAGAATTAGGTTTAATTTTTTTAAACTTATTTCGCTTTATGCAGGTATGAGCCCCAAAGTGGCCATTTTTAGATGATTTTTGAACAAGCCTATCAATCTATCAAGAACTTAAATGAAAATTATGAATTAAAAAAAAAATAGTTCATTCTCTTCTTATGAACTACAAATAAGAACAAATTTGATTTCTCAAGTATTTAGAAAGATATAATAATTTATCTACTGCCAGCCTGCTTTTTGGACTGGCCGTATAGTATTGAATACAGAGAGTGACGAATCATTCGCTAGAAATAGGTACGGATGCTTCATTATGCGAGTCCACTCGCTCTTGGTCGGCTTGTATAATTTCGTGAATAAAATATTTCATTATTGTGAAAAAAATTAAAATATTTTCAAATTATTTTGATTTAATTAATATTTAAATAATATCAATATAAAAGTGAGTAGTGAATGGATGACAATAAACTCTGAAGAAGGAGGGAAGATCCATCGAAACGTCGCGTCAGATAAAAAGTGTAAAAAATTAAGTTTCCAATAAATCTTTTTTTTTTTTTTTTACTTTATTTTTCTTTGGCTTCGGATACATAGTCCATTTAGCCCAGTGGGTATGTATTAGGTTGGGGAATAAGTTCGTTCGGTTTTTTTTTCAAAGAGGATTATTTAAAGGATTTCTTTGTTGTTGAGCAAAGGGTTTGTATTCATTAGACAGTGCCTTTTCTGCTGTACAGGACTGTGTTATTTGTTTTTTCGAATATTTTTAGTTTTTCCTATTTTCCACACTTAGAAATGGAATACCCAGGTGGAAAAAATCAGCATTTTCGACACCTACTTTTCTTCGCTTTTCATCGCGGTCAAAAAGCAGCTGAAGCCGCTCGTGACATATGCAACGTGCATGGAGAAGGTGTCATAGGTGAGCGCGCAGCACAGAAATGGTTTGCGAAGTTCAAAAACGGCGACTTTGACCTAGTATGATTCTTAGTATAATAGTATCATTCTTTTATCATGGGTTAGTAGTGTTAGTAAGGGAGCCGGGTTTTCGCCGGTCAAATGTTATTCTGCCGTGAGCAAGGCCTGAATTAAAAGCCCCCCGCTACAACTTCGTCATCAAGTCGATGCAGAAGCTGTATCTCAAACGCGTGCGGCTACACGAATCCCCCAAAAATCTTATTTTATTAAGAATAATATCTGAGATCTCACTTTTATATTTAACCATAAAACCAAAGATGTACAAAATTTAAATTTATAAAATAATGTATATCTACTATAATGACCATGCAGTCGAGTGGCCCTTTAAATTTTAATAAATTAAAAACAAAATTAAGAATGATATTTTTATTTATCCTTGGACTTCCTTCAATTCAATCCTCAGATTAATATTTAATTTTTTTAGTTTTTAAGAAGTAGAATTATTTATGTTGATTAGCCTGATCCCCTCTAGTGATGAGCAGAGTTAGTCTTGGTCTTTCAAAAAAACCAAGACCAAGACCGGAAGAGCAAGACCAAGACCAAGAACGAACTACCTCAGTCTTGGTCTTGGTCTTGTTTTGCTCATCACTAATCTTCTCTTCCCATATCCCCATGTTCCTGTGTTATAAGTTATAATATTAAATCTTTTGATTTTGAGCCAAATACTTTATCATAAATATTTGATTATTTCAGATTTAAAACGATAACATTGAAAAGATACCAATATTTGGAAAAACAAGCAGTAACTGTTTGTCCAAATAAAATGCTTGTTGAGTTTGTGATTGCTTTTTATATGACTGTTTGTTTCTGTTCTCTGAATGGGAAAAAAGAGTTTCTCCTGCGCCATTGAACCTGCAGAAAAGAAAGGAGAAAGGGCTGTCCTTGAAAGGCAAGTGCGTGACTAATGATCGTTCAGAGTACAGGTAGAGAAATCGCTCCACCCACTTAGGCCAGCCATTCACTTCCTACCTGCAGGTAAACTATTATGGCGGCTAAGAAGGCGGGACTGTCGATAATATAATTAATCACTCGAGGAAATAAAATGGCTTCATCTTGAAAGTAAAAAAAAATATTAGAAAAGAAAAACAAGAGAACTCTTATAACTGCTTTAAAAAACCATCAGGGGAATTTAAAGGAATTTAATTGAAAATATGTTGTTTTACTAAGAGTAGAGTAGAGTTGTTGATTCATAAGAGAAATTAATGAGGTTGTCCTATATTAGTGTAATTTATTTGTGAAGGACAGTCATGTGTGTTGGATTTTTTTTTTAATGAAATTGATTTGAAAAGGAGTTACACCGAAAAGGAGAAAAACCAGAATTGAAAATATTTAAATCCAAAATCCCTAATAAAAAAAAAACTAAAAAAATTTCCATTAAAGAATAGTTATTCATTTATTTTTTATTAATAAAGTAAAGAAAATTTTGAATTTTTTTTTTGAAAACTTTAAAATTTAAAATTTAAAATACTAGATAGGTTCACATAATTAAAAGATCGGATGCTTGTTTAGCACGACCGGTATATTTCGTGGTATAAGCCCATCTTCCTTTGTGAACTCCTGAAGATGGGCTTATACACCGAAATATATATAGAGTCGTGCTAAACAAGGATCTGATCTTTTATTTATGTAAAACCTACCTAGTATTTTAAATTTTAAAAAGCTTCCAAAAAAAAATTTCAAAATTTTCTTTATTTTATTTAAAATGTTTCACCATTCTCTCTTAACAAAACAATTAATGTTAAAATTTTTAAATTGTCAACTTTAAAAAAATTGATGATCATTTTATACAAATTTTGATTTTCAATATTTAATATATCAATAAAATAATTGACTTATCCAATTATGAATAATAGACAGTATTTATGGAGTGTGATTTTTAAGGGGTGTAAAATTTTTGGCCTAATTATATACAAATAACATCTATGGCTACAGAAGTTTCACTTCCCTCGTGAGCTTATGTGGATGAGGCTAACATAATTTTTTTAAATAATTTCATTTAATAGTCTGATAGTTAATTCTACAAATAGAGAACTATTTAATTATTTTTAAAATGAAAGTTTTTGCCGAGAGTAGCAGAATTTTTATATATTGAAGGAGATAATAAAAGAGTGTGTCTTCTGCTGGAATTATAATAAATAATAAATAAATAAAATTTATAATTCCAGCAGAAGACACACTCTTTTATTGTCTCCTTCAATTAATTATTTTTGTAAAAAATGAATGAGCACTCAACAGTATTTTATTCCTGGCTCCTTTTTGTAAAATTCATGGATCATATAGAAGCTATAGAATATTTCATTATTTTTCAAATTTATTATAACATTTGATTATTTTCAAATAATATTAATTAGGTATAAAGACAAAGCGGATAGTCTAAATAAGAAATTTGGAAATTAATTTTTAAATTCTTTAAATTTACGAAAGTTAAAAAGTTCCATAATTTTTAAATTATCGATATCCCCAAGTCGATTAGTTTTATTTACTCAAAGAGTTTCTAAAATTTTGGAATAATGAAATTTATACCTACGTCATTTTCATATTCAGTATCTATTCTTGTTCAGTCTTTACTTACTTTGTTTCACAATACCTATTTCAAAATAGTATTTTTTATCATGTATGGTAATAATTTTAGGGATTCGCCGCATCCACAGCATCCATGGACTACACGCCACTGTTTTGTCTGTACATTGTTCCAAATTTTGGAATTATATGTTTCAAGCTAAGTTGTGAAAGAAAACCCCCTCAACAAAATCCCAGTCTGTCTGTCTGTTTTCTGTTTACCGAAGGCGAGCGTCGCAGCAAGTTATTAATAAAAATCATCCATAAAACCTAGGATTCACTCATTGAAAATCTTTTTTTTATTCCCCCCCCCCCCCCCCTAAATTTTATATTAAATTATTTTACCAAACTGAAACTGTTGATATAATGTACTCTCATGTTAAGTTTTTTGCAGATACTTTTCTATATTCCACTATACCCCTAAAACGTGATTATGTGAAATATCAACACAATACGATAATTTCTTATAAAGATTTTGCGTGAATTCACGTGAATTAAAAAAATCTAAAAAATTAATTAAACCACTCCTTTTCCTGTATTCATTTTTGTTTTCTGTTACCTCGAAATTGAATGACAGAAAGAAAAATTCGAAATAATCAAGGATTCGTTTAAAAATACCAGGAAAATATAAACAGTGTTTCGTATTGGAAATGAAATGTGACTTCTTAAAAATAAAAAAACTGGAGATCGAGTAACGTCAAAAGACACTTGTCATAACATTAAAAAGGGAGCGAGTCTCGCTCGCATTGGAACGAATATTAATGGTTATGGAGAAAGGAGAGAATAACCTTCAAATTGACAGCGCTATAGAGAAAGCGGATTCCCCTTCGAAAACTGACAATCTTCCCTCCGTATGAACCTTTCAATATCGAATTATTTTTAAATACCTACCATATGTAATAAAATAGATACCTACGTACTTTTCTTATTCCACAATATATACCTATCAAATGTCTTTTTTTTTGTAATGATATTGATACAAGAAGAATTTCCACCACAAATGTAGAACATCTTTGTTCTGGTGTGAACCCTTGTATGATAAAAAGAAGAAGAAATTTCAGAGATTGGATCGGTGTTGAAGGTATGTGTGGATACGGATCTTGAAAGATTGAAGTTTATTTGTAGTTGGGTAGACGAAAGGGGAAGCGAGTTTTAGTCTTTAGAAGTCATAGAAATAAATGAATTGGCGGATGCGTTTGTTCGGTTAGTATCTAATTTAATCGCGAAGGGGCGTTGAATGCTAGAAAATCGTGTATTTTAGCCACATTAAGCTTTTGGCGAGATTTTTTATTTTTTTTTCTTGGTTAGTTTAACGTAATAGTTTCCAAAGAATAACACAAGCTAAGTAGTATGTGGCGAAGTTTGTTCTGAAGTGGGTGACTCTCCCAAGCACCATATACTGTTGGTATGTTTATGGTACTGTCTTCTCATCTCAGTCGTGATGCATGTATGTCATTGAAATTGATCAAGAAGACCTAAAAGAGGATATTTGAATTTGTGGTCTATACCTATATATTTGCTAGAAACTCAAAAGCACCAAAACATTCTTTCAAGAGTAAACTGCCAATATAAACTTAGGAGATGAGACCCAGGCTCTTGTGCCGTGTTTGCATGAATATAGATAGAATGAATGAATAAATGCCTGTATAAAGAGAATATGGTCAATATATACTTATATTGCTATTCCTATAATATGTTAAAATTAAGTAATTAATTTCTTAATTTTACATGGGAATTATACCTAATATCTAACAGAATAAATGCAATTGATTGCAATAATGGAGTTGAAATGGCCTTTTCTTTATTTTCTTGCAACATTTTACTCTCCCTCTACTAGGTTAAAGCTGCTACAAACAAATATTAAATAAACTTCTTTCTAGATTTTTGTTTTTCAAATTGAATAATTATTGACTCACAAATGAGGTATTGAACAGGCGGATTTAGGTTGGTTGAGGACCTGGGCGCAGAAAAAAAATTGCAGCCTCCTAAAGAATAAATCTAAAAAAAAATTATAAATATTGTAACGAATTTTCTTTAATGAAATAATCTGTTTTATATACGAAGATTGATAAATCTCGAAAAACTGATAAAAATGTGATTTTATGAACCTTTCAAGAGTAGAGAATCTACTGAGCTAATAAATTATCTAAATCGATAATAAAAAAGAAAATAATTCCGTCTTAAATGCCGATGAACTATTTAAGTAGACCTTTAAAGGCGTCTTTTTCTCTCCCTAATTTAATAGACAAGTCAAAGTGGCTCTTTAGTTATTTCACGGCTAATAAAATAAAATTCTGTAATTTCTACTTATTTGGCAGTCGCTAATGAAAAAGATAAAAAAACTAAAACGGGAATCGAGAGCAAGAAACTCATAAACTACGTGATTGAGGGAATTCGGTAAACTAAATCTAAAACAGCCGGCCAATTAAAATCAAATCAGCTACTGGAATAGAGTCAATGATTCAAGGAGATAAGCGCCGAAGCTAGAAAAATATCTAGGTACCTAATCTAATTTATGATTTCTTTGAAACTGATGGTCAAATAATAGAATATACTTACCTAATATTATCAATAGAAATAAATAATTAAATGATCTTGATATTCAAGATATATTTGAAATAATTAAATAATGTAGTTCCAGATTCAAAATTTAAAAGTAGCAATTTTATTTTTCGAAAACTTCACAGTAGATTTTCAGATTTCTTATTTTAAAGAAAAAAAATTATCAGGCCAAATTGTTATACCTATGTTTTCCAGTAAGTACATATAAATATCAATGTTTTAAGGAATTGTATGACTTTATATTGGGCCACGGGTTGGACCAGAGGGAATGTCCGTCGAAATTTCGAGAGTCGGTTAGGAGACCATTCCGACACCAATCTGATATTAATTATAATCTCCGTAGATTGAATGTCGGTTTAGTCTTAGACTTGCCACATGGGTACATATAAACTCAATTTTTTAAGGAAGTTTATGGTTTTATATTGGGCCACGCTCATGGCAGTGCTGGGCAACATGCGGCTCGCGGGCCACGGTTTGGACAAACCTGGACTAGATAATATGGAACCAACGTACAGATAAATATATCATTTATTTAACTTAATTTAAACAAATTTAAATTCGTATGCCATATAATTTAAATTAAGGGGGTTGAGTGTTTCGAATGTCTTCAAAATTGGAAGGGCATTGGAATGACTTTTTCAAATTGAATTGGTTCAAGTTGCTGATAGAAATAGACTTTATTCTAAGAAAATCACAAGAGGTACATATGTTAGATTCCTGTTATTAGCACTCGGGTTCGATTTACGAAAGGGGTAATAAACAACCCTTCTGACATATAATTAAAAATAATTCATTCAATCTCCAATCTAATAGAGCAGGGCTACTTTATTTCCGCGTGGGACCAATTAAAAGGGGTAAAATGGAAAAAAATTAAAAAAAAAGAAAGTTTTAGATGTAAGTGTAAAAGTCATGTGGCATCTACACTTCAAATATTTTTTTATATATATATTATTTTAATTCGTTTAATGGATATATAATTGTATTGCACTTGCTGTTTGAGAACTCACTTGAATGTTTCCCACATTGATTCATGTTCACTCTCCTGGAGAACCCATATAAACCCCTCCATCCCCTCACGCACATACACACAAACACACAGAGCTCATCCCCTTTTCTCTCTCACTCTCTAGACTTTGTTAATTTTAATGGGGACAAATAATTTAATTTTGTTGTTGGGATGAATGAACAAGTTTTAAAACAGAATGAAATTGCTTCTCTTCAAATTCATTTGGTTCATTTAAAACCAAATTTAAAACGGGCGTTATTTTATAAAATTTTCGCCCCGGGAAGGGGGATAGAGATAAATTATCGTTTTTAATCAAACTGATAATTTTATTTCAGTCATGTTATTAAAATTTAACAAAAAGAAAATATTTCCGTGCGTGTTTGCGTTCAAAGAATTTTTATCACTTTTAGTAGGTTTTATTATCTACAAATAATTACTTATGGATGTTATATTATGTAGGTATACTAAATTGGAAAGCAGTTGGTTAAATAAATAAATAAATAAAATATAAATAAAAATAATAGACAAAAGAAAATAAATTATAATACCTATGTGATGATTAGAAAGTCTCCCTTTTTTGAATAGTCTGAAAAAAGTCTGTTTTGGGCAAAAAAGTCTCTAAAAAGCCTGTAATTTTGTAGATAAATAGTCTCTGAATAGCCTTCTTTGTATCTCTGTCTGAGTACTTTCAATAAATAGTTTTTTGGTTGTTATAAAATACTATAGGTAATTTGTTTGAATGAAATTTGAAAAAAATTACGAAACCTATATGGTTTACGAGTATCACTTGCACTTGGCCGCTTTTTTTTATTAATATTTTGTCTATTTAATTACAAAATTGTATATGGTTTACGAGTATCACTTGCACTTGGCCGCTTTTTTTATTAATATTTTGTCTATTTAATTACAAAATTGTTTATGACGTTCTCATAATGATGTGTATTCAAAAAAAAAAATGTTTTTAATCGTTTTATTTTTAAATTTTTTGAGTATCCAGTTTTTTTGATGTTGAGTGTAGAAACAGGTGTTGGGATAGTTATTAATAAGGTAAATCACTCTTTGTACACTCAATACCAAAAAAACTGGATACTCGAAAATATTAAAATAAAACGATTAAAAACAATTTTTTAAATATTTTTTTTTTTTAATACATCATTATGAGAATGTCATAAACAAATTTATAATCATGTAGACAAAATAATAATAAAATATCTCCTTTTAAATATGAGACTATTCTATTGTAAATATCAGCATTTTTCAATTTTTGTTTGAAAATTTTATTATTTTAAATTATTCTTGAATATATATATATATATATATATCTATATATATAAAATTAAGGTTTTGTCTGCACATTGCTCCAAATCACGCCAAATTTTGGTTCCACACGTTTCAAGCAAAGTTATGAACGAAAACACCCTCAACGAAATTTCTGTCTGTATGTATGTCTGTCTGTTTCAGTGATTTCCGAAAAGTTGCTCACGATTCACGTAAAAACGGCTGAAGGGATTATTATGAAATTTCATATTTACATCAGATGTCTTCTAACTTACGTTTTTAGCAATATAACGTTTTGATATTTTGACCCCAGAAGGGGGTTCGGGAAGCTCACGAATGAAAATTATCAAATAACTCCTAAACTATTAACCCTACGGCAAATTTTATAATAAATAATGTTGTAGGGGATGTGATTTCTGACAACTTTTGTTTAAAAAAATTTCCCCAAAAAACCACCCAAAAAGGGGGGAGGGTGAAAAAATGTAAATTCTTGCCCTTGGAGCAAACTCAACCAAATTTTGTATACATAATCTCTGGACCTCTAGAGAGTTAGAAATGCAAAAACTAACCACCCAAAATGGGGGGAGGGTCAAAAAATTAAAATTCTTTCTCTTGTGCCAAACTCAACCAAATTTTGTATACATAATCTGTGGGTCACTAGAAGGCTAAAAATGCAAAAACTGGGTGCGGAGGGTGGGTGCGGGGATGGACTGGGGGTGGGGTGAGGAGTGAGGCGTAGTAGGGTTGGGGTGCGGGGTGTAGTCCAGGGGGCTAGGCGGGGGTGTGGTGCGCAGGGTTGAAGGACACGGGGAGGGTGTGGTGCGGATGGTGGTGTGGGGGCGGGGGTTGGGAACGGGTACATGGTGTGGGGGTGGGGGTGATGGAGGGGTTTTGGGGGTGGAGGTAGTGGGTTAGGGTGCGGAATGGAGTGTTGGGGTGGTGGTGTGGGGGCGGGGGTTGGTGCCCTGGCTAGCAAGAGGGCCGCCGAAGGCGGGTCTTGCAGCTAGTAAATTATAAATATACATACATATTTATATTCGCCATATGTATATGTATTTGTTTATTTGCATCAAGCAGAAGTCGACCTCATTGATTTCTCTTCATGGATAATTTACACATCCACTTACAAACACACATACAGATATTTATACAGTATATCATTGTGAAATAGACCAATCTAGTGATACGGATTGTTTTTATCCCGATTTCCACTTCGGTCGATTTAGTGGTGTTTGTCTGTCCGCCGGGAGGCTCAACACCATTATATATATACGGTTAGAAATAGATGGGAGAGGACAAACGTCGAAAGGCCTCTAAAAGGCAATTCAATCATCAAAAAATATCAACGGGATAAAGGAAGAGGGAAGGATTTTCCAAACGAATAAAACTGCGAACATTTTCCACCCCCTTGCTTGCATGCAATAAACTGATGATTCCTAGAATAGAAATCGATGAATTTTAATCAACCCGGAAAGGGTTGACGTCACAACCCAATCAAAATGTGTCCTGATTATGTTGTTAATTAGATATATTTTTAGCATGAAGAGTAAAAATATTGTAAACGTAAACGAAAATCTAATCACCGAAATATGAATAAACTCAATAAACAAAATATTGGGATCATTTTTATAAAGTTTTGATTTGAAAAGTAGGTAAATTATGCCTCTTATGAAATATTTCAGGAGTTTGTTTGGAAAATAAAATTTGATTTCCACGAAAAGTTTACTCTTATTTAAATGACTATTTTATATAGAGATTAAAAAATATAATTTCTTCAAAATACCACAACACCCCTCATCAAAGGAGAAAATTTTACAAAGGGTCCCTACATATAAAAAAAATTATCGTATTTGATAGGAATATAAAATTGCATTTCACTGAAGATTTTATTTTATTTAAATGAATATTTTCTATAGAGATGAAAATATAATTTCTTTAAAATTTCTCTGAAATAAGCCGACGTGTTCTGATTTGGCCATCCACTTGACTTTACCATACAACCTGGCCTCTAAAATTATTTATAATCAAGTGGGGGGCTTAGTTTTTGCATTTTTATACTTCTGGTGTCCCACTGATTATGTTTACAAAATTTGATTGAGTTTGGTAAATGGTCAAGATAATCATTTTTTGACCTTATACCCCCACCCCCATTTTGGGCGGTTAGTTTTTGCATTTTTAGACTTCTCGGGGTCCACTGAGCACTGATTATGTGTACAAAATTTGGTTGAGTTTGCTCAAACGGCCTAGATTTTTAATTTTTAATCCCCCCTCCACCCCTCTTTGCGTGTGAAATTTGGTTTCGATATTCACACTAGTTGAAAAAAATAAGGAAAAACCCACTTTTTTCATGCACGATTACAATACTTGACCATACCCTGTATGGTAAAGTAAAAATATCTCTTTGTAATAATAAATGTAAAATATAATATGAAATGTCTTTAAATTTTATCTAATATTACTTTTATTTCATTATTTTAATTTTAATAAATACCTCCATCATGTTTTAAAAAAATTTTATTTGATAAGAAAAAAAAATCCTGGCCCCACCGGTCAAAAATAATTTATAGATACCTACTAGCTTGGGGGTTCATAGGGCCCTCCCCGTAGCAGCGAACTTAGACTAGATCTTTATATACTAGATTTATATATGTTACATCCCAGAGACCCTGAATGGCAATCCTTCGCGCTCAAAAAAATAAAAAGACTAAATACAAAAAATTTTCTTACCTAGATAAAGTTTAAAACGTTAATTTGCAACACTATTTTATATTAGAATAAAATATTAAATATTAATTGATAAGTGATGGAAAGGAAGCCCAAGGAAAGTGAAAAAATTTATCTCGAATAAAATAGATTTATTAGACATCCATTTTTTCCTCACTCAAAAACCAACGTTTCGGTAGATTTTCCCTCCTTCTTCGGGGTTTAGAAGAGGTCATTGAGGAAAAATACAAGATATTTCACCCATCTCCCTCTAGCAGTGCTCAAAAGAAGAGAGAAAATTCTCTGAAATGTTGGTTTTATGTGAGGAAAAAATAAATTTCTAATAAAACTACTTTATTCGATAAATTTTTTTCACTATTCTTGGGGTGCCTTTTCATCACTTATAAATTAAAATTTCTACCAGGCCGACTCTCTCTGAAGAGAATTTTTTTTTCAAATTTAAATATTAATGTTATAAATGGGGTAGTCCCCCATACACAAAGTTTGCCCCCCCCCCGAAATCATCTAGTTAAAAATACATAAAAAGAAAATTCTAAATAAAATACCTTTTAAGAATTTATTCAAAATTCTTTTTAATAAATACCGAGGGCTGAACCGCGACATAATATCGTGTACACCTACTTTCATTTCCACTTTCAGTTCCAAGTACAAGACAATAGATGAAGGGGCATTATCTAATGAATTCCGAAATAATTCCACATAATTCCAAAGACGTGTACACCTAATTCCAATCTTGGCTCACCCCTCGATAAATACCAACATTATTTTAAAAAATTTTGTCTTCTTAAACATTTTGCCTCATTTCTAAAAAAAATTTCATATACTCCTCCCGACAATTAAGCCAAGGGAGTTTAATTAGGAATTTATTTTTCACCAATGAAATTCTTTTAGTATTGTATAGAATAGGGTGGCTTATTTTGAATAATTACCTTGATAAAAAATGAAACTAATTAAGCCCAAAGTCGTTTTTTTCTTCCACCGAGTCCTTGCCATTTTTAACCCTTCTTTTCTTGATTAGTTTTGACGACAAGTGATGTATGTCCTATGTATGCTTGTCTTAAATCCTCCCCCCTGCAATTCTTTTTCCCTAACGCTCGACTTGTATATAAAACAGCGGGCGTTTGAAAGGGGTTGGTTGCGGGGGACGGATGGGTGGGAAGTTGCCAAGAAAAAGGAAGGGTGCGTCTGGGCCTGCCACCTTCTTTCTGTCAAATATTGTTTTTTTTTTTTTTTTTTTTTTTGCTTCAAAATAAAAGTTGTGACATGAATGTTACGAGGTTTAATCTTCGCCTTGCCAATATTTGTAACCGAGACAGAGAGACGCCCCTCTTGCGGCGAGGTAAAGTAACACGTAAACACATAACATATAGTAGAAGAAACGGGGTGATTGAGAGATACATATTTGCTTAATGCAAAATTGATAGAAAAATCTTTACTTATCTAGTTGTTTTTGGGTTGAAAAAGAAAAATTTTACTAAAATTTAGTTGACATCAGAAATGTAGCCTTGGGGATCTTGGACACTGATCAACTTTTTTTTATAATGATACTGATACAAGAAGAAGTTGCACCGAAAAGGTTCAACCTTTGTAGTCCGCGGTGGACCCTTGTATCTTGAAACTAAGAAGAGATTTAGGGATTGGGTCGGAGTTGAAGGTATTCGTGGATGCGTGTCTTGAAAGATTGAAGGTTATATGTTGCTGTGAAGACTGTTGGAGGAAGAGAGTTCCAGTCTTTAGATCTCATAGGGATAAACGAGTTGGCGAATGCGTTTGTGCGGTTAGTATCCAATTTAAGCGCGTAGGGGTGTTGAGTCCTAGAAAATCGTGGAGCCTTTGGTGGGATTGTGGATTATATCTCTTCAGAACAAAAGCCATGGTAGTATCTATAAAAAATAGAAAGGTCGGAGACAGATCTACGATGGGCTAGGGAAGTGTCAGTTAATGCAGGATCGCCTGTCAGTCTGATAGCCCGCCTCTGAATTGCATCCAAGGTAGCATGAGAATGCTTGGAGGCTACTCTCCACAAATGCCAGCAATATTCGAGACAGGGCTGAATTTGAGGCTTGTATAAGATAAGAAGTTAAGTGATAGTGAAAAGAAAGCCAAACTTATATTCTGCAGCTTTTGCTAATGAGATAACTTGATGATAACTTGTATTAAACTTGCCTAGAATAGCTCATTTTTTAGGGATATTCAAAAGAGTAAATAGATTATTTTTCTTTCTTCTCCTTATTATAATATTATTATGTAGGTTAAAAAGCCTGTTTAGTCCAGAGCGTCTTTCCAACGTTTTCTTGGACGGCCCGTCTTCTTTTCCCTGTAGGATTGTTGTCATGTACCTTACTCACCAACAGCCGGTCTCCATTCATTCGTTACACGTATGCACTCCATTCTGTTCTTCTCCTTTGGACCCATAAGCTGACTTTTTGTATATTGCACTTACCCCTAATATCTTCATTAGTATTATTATTTTTAAATTGTTTAAATTAATATTTTTCAAACTGAATGAAAAGGTGATTTTAATGGGTTTTCCTTGTTTACCCTCTTTATAATTTGAATTTTTTAAACCATTATTTAACCAGTTTATAGTTTCTAAAAATAATTTTGACAATAAGTTACCAGTAGTTACGGAGAAAAAAGTGATGGTACTCTACTCAGTGGCATTAGATTTTGATTAACAAGTTATGCAGTTGATTATGAACAAAACTTTATATTAAATATGTAAAAAATATATGGAATGAATCACTTTTTGCACCTTTCGTCAAGATAGAAATTTTACATAGGGCTTTCTCGCCAACTCCATGAGTGCACCCCTATTTTTTAGACTTGTAGACAAATATTCATTCAATTGAGTTGTCGTGCTCAAGATAAAAAACAAATATATTTAAAAAAAGACTAAAGTTGAAGGTTAAGTATTCGAAACACTATAGTCTCTAACAAATAAAATTATATGTATTAATAATATATAATAAATATAATGTTGTATCATTCGCATCCATAGTAAATTTGTAACAGGAATAGCAGGAAATTGTACAAAATTAAAAACACAGAGTTTTTATTAAATGGGCGAGACGTTGCGTCAATTTATTTTGACTTCCTCACTGGCCCATTTTATCACTCTTTATCTTACATGTTTTGTCGTATAGTGAAATTGTTTTTGGACAAAGAGTGATAAAATGGGCCACTGAGGAAGTCAAAATAAATTGACGAAACGTCTGGCCCATTTATTAAAAACTGTGTTTTTCATTTTGTCCATCCCCCCCCCCCCTATTCCTGTTATAATATTATATTCTTTAATAAAGCAACTTTTTTCATATTTCTCAAATCATCATTTGAGAATTTCTCTTGAAATATTTTGTATTTTTATATCGCACGGGTCAACCCGTCCTACGTGCAATGGACAGGTCTCGCCATGAGGTAGCTGATCATGGTAATCCCTGCGCCAGGTAAGTATCTAAGTAACAACTATAGATTTAGCTATAGGGTGTGGGGAAATATTCATTTCTTATACTATACTGAAAATATTAAATAAAATTATCATAAATATTTCATAAGGAGATATCACTGAGGTTGTCCTCTGTTTGAATAATAAATTGTGTTTCGTTTGATTTTACAAAGAAGTGTATTTATTTTATATTCATATATGTGTTTATATGCATCAACCAGGGCACCCCTCACACACACATTGATTTACTCACAAGAATCAACATTACTGCTACTCTCTGCAAGAAAATCAAATCAAATTTATTATTATAAATTGTGGTGTTTTTTGAGGCTCTTGAAAACCTATGAAACAGATGTAATGTCTTCGTTAGGAAAAAGGAAATAAAATTTCTTTATATTCTAACAAATTTATTTTCATGAAAAACTTATGAGACGTTTCAGCGGATATTCTCACACCATCATCAGTCTACAAGGAAAAACATAATCTCATAATACTATATATTCACTGATATTGACATATACTATATTAATAATACTTAAAACACAAAAAAAGCCTCAATAATTGGTAATTGGCAAATATGAAAAAAATTTGTTTGATTTAAGTTTGAATTAAAATTAATTCTAAATGGTTATTTTTATTACAAGCTTTTTGATTATAATGTTATTAATTGTAAAAAGAAAATAACATTCTACACATATATATGTACTATATTATGAAAATGTTTTAAGAGGAATAACTATAGAAAACAACTTATAAAAAAGGCATTCTATAAGATTTAAAACATTTCATTATATATATGATAAATTCACTGATATTGACATACTATATTAATAACAATTTAACACACAAAATACCTCCAGGTAAATAACAAATATGAAGATTTTTTATTTGATTTATTTAGGTTAATTAAAATTAATTCTAATTTGTTATTTTTATTACAAGCTTTTTGATTAAAATGTTATTAATTGTAAAAAGAAAATGACATTCTACACAGACATATGTACTATATTATGAAAAGCTTGGGTGAGTTCTTTTCTTCTTTTATCTTGAGAATGACATGTAATTAGTAATTTACTGTAATTAAGATTATGTTTTCCTTGTAGACTGATGATGGTGTGAGAATATCCGCCGAAACGTCTCATAAGTTTTTCATGAAAATAAATTTGTTAGAATATAAAGAAATTTTATTTCCTTTTTCCTAACGAAGACATTACATCTGTTTCCAAGGTTTTCAAGAGCCTCAAAAAACACCACAATTTATAATTTTAAAACATTATAGTACCAATCTAAGCAAATTTATTATTTTTAAAAATATTTCAAACATTGTCAAAAAAAAATAATGATTGAATTCTTAGATACTTTTTTAGGGTGTTTAACTTAATGTGTGCGTAAACTTGCAAAGAATTATATAATGTCTAATTGTTTATTTTCAATTTAAATGAATGGTGTATTAAAGATTGCGCGATGGCATTTTAAAATGTTAAATGAAATTCTTTGATGAACGAAAATGTTAAATAATTTCAATCTGGAATTCATTTGCAATGAATTGCAAACTTTCTTTCTATCCCCATCCGGCCCCTCGTGTCCCACCTCAATCCCCTTTCCTAACATCACCTCCACAGTTGCTCTGACGCCAGTAGCTGTTACGCGACCAATTAATAAAAAAACATGTAAATTTGTCACAGAATTTCGTATAAAAGCCGGTGTTGGTGTGTAGGTGTGTCGATGTGAGTTGGTTAAGCAAGCCAAAATATTCTATTTTAATTTTACACCTGCTTTCGTCGTCGAGCGAGACATTTGCACACCTTTTGACGAATGACAGGTAATTAGGTTCTCAGCCACGTTTTTAATTACTAAAGAAGATGAAGGGGAGAGAAAAAAAATAAATAGGGCTAATTTATTCCAAGACGGCGTCTCCTGGAGACGTCAGAACTGAAAAAGTGTAGGCGAGGGGGGATAGGGGCTAAGATCTAAATCTGTCTCATGCGTTTTATATAACTGAAAGAGAGAGAGAGCGAGTGACTGCTTTTGACACTTTTAATTTCGCACCCCTACCCAGCCACCCCCAAGTTGACACCACCCTCTAAGAAGCCGACATAGTAGGGTGGGTGTAAAATATACCAAATTCACTGTCCACAAATTCCCTCTGCCCACCCGACTGACTTGTCAACCCCCCCGTCGTCACCAACTCCCTTCGACGGTGTTGAACTTAATATTTTTTTTTTCTTTTCTTTAAGACGTGTGAAAAAAGTAAACAACTTCGTTAATTAATTTTTGTAAGGGAATTCAATTTTTTATGAGAAATGAATTCGTATGCGGAAAATCATCCTAAGAAAAGGGCGAGAAGCTGGATGTAAGGGTTGATTGGTAAATGCATAAATGAAATTTAATCAACGTCGCAAATTAGCTAGAGATTAATGAAACCTATAATCTATTATAGTACCTATACCAGCTG
This sequence comes from Forficula auricularia, assembly GCA_024734495.1. Lineage (NCBI taxonomy): Eukaryota > Metazoa > Arthropoda > Insecta > Dermaptera > Forficulidae > Forficula > Forficula auricularia. The sequence goes on along the minus strand of JALMQS010000085.1, from coordinate 3,545,335 downwards.
CATGGGTTTAAAAAATAATAATTTAAATAAATTTCCTAATTTTACAAATGTTATTTGTCATGAACTATTAGTGGGATTTAAAATTGTCGGTCGTCGCGCAAGCCTATTATAATACGTATGTATAGATAGATATACTAGATATAAAATATTAAAAAATTCAAATCTTTAAAAAAACAGTCAAGAACACGTTTATTCACAATCAAATCTTTTCGGGAGAATTTCTCCTTTCAATGATAAATTTTCAGAAAAAAAGAAAAAAAGTTGCTTCCTCTAAAATTTAGAAATCAACACTCAATTTTAGAGAAAGCAACTTTTTTTTCTTTTTTCTGAAAATTTATCATTGAAAAAAGGAGAAATTCTCCCAAAACGTTTGGTTGAAAATAAACGTGTTCTTGGTTGTTTTGTTAAAGATTTGTATTTTTTAATATTTTATATACTCTAATACAATCAATAAATAATTTTCTCTTTGAGCCTTCGGCCAGACAGCACTTTGCCCCTCGTGGGAAGCCTCAGGAGTGTCTCGACGTTTCCCTTAATCCATTAAAAATATTGAAATCTTTGTTTTGTTTTTATTGAACCACCTGTTTTAAGTATACAAAAAAAAAATTGAATTAAAATTCAGAATTGATCATTACTGCTGATCGGTTCTCTGAAAAGTAGCTGTAGTAGATATAGCCAAAGGTGTAAGCTTTCTAATATTGAAAGAATTTTTTAAATTCGGTTCATCACTTTCTAGGATTATCTTCTACATACACATATACAAATTTTTATTCTTCATATATTTACAGAGAAGATAGAGAAAACTAAAGCTATTGGTATCCAAAGTCGTAATTAGCCTTTGATGGACCAAGTGCTATAGGTGTTGAATTCGGGCTTCCTATATTTTTTACTTTACCATACTTTACCATTACAGGGTATTGTCAAGTATTGTAATCGTCTTTTTGCTTCGATTTTTCAAAATATCTAAAAAACGGCTGAAACTATTTTGATTAAAAAAATTGAGCAAAACCATGGCATTTCGGTCTACAAAAAAGTCCTTTTGTGTGAACAATGAACAAATTATATTTTTCGAGATATTAATTATTTTGTCAAAATGTCTGTTAGTACGTTACCACATTTTTGTAGACGAGCTAGATCAAAAACTAGTGTGAATATCAAAACGAAATTTTACATGTAGTTTTGGTGCATTTAGATTAAGAGCTGATTATTTTTGGTGCATATCGACCCAAAATTAAGGTCGGAAGGAGAGGGGGGGGTTAAAAATTAAAATTATAATATTTTATAAGTAAAAAAACAAGAAAAAATGAAATCTACTATAAAAATGACCATATAATAACAAATATATTTTTTATAATAACAAAAATATTTTTTTCTGAGGCCAAAATTAAGGGAGGGGGGGTGTCAAAAAATAAAAGTCTAGCCCATTTGAGCAAACTTAACCAAATTTTGTATACATAATCAGTGAGTTCCCAGAAAACTAAAAAATGCAAAAACAAAAACCGCTCGAAATGAGGGGGGTCGGGGGTGGGGGTCAAAAAATTAAAATCTAGGCCCTTGTACCAAACTCAACCAGAAGTGTATTATAAAGTCAAGTGGATGGCCACATCAGAACGAGTCAATTTATTTAATAAAACAAATAGTGTAATTCGATTTTTTTTTTCAAAACTTATGGTAATTTTATTAATATAGTTTTAGATATATAGTATTCTGAAATTTAATTTTTTATAATTTTTACTCGAAGTTTTTTGTATCTTGAGAGTTTTTTCAGAGACCCCACAGGCAGGATTCTCCGTGGATTCACCAGTTGAACCTGACTAGTTATGGCTGTGAATAAGCTTGTTTAACAAACAAGTGACTATAACAACAAAAACGAATTTACTTAGATCCAATCAGGTATTTGAACACATGAGCAATAACAGTTAGAATATTTTTAATTAAAAATACTGGCGATGTCATCATTTATTTTCCGTTTGTTTGTGTGACTGGAATTCGATAAGCGAACTCAAAAACGAAAATTCGAAGAAGTTTGTTTTTGTGGAAAATATTTGTATTTTCAATGCAGAGAACTGATTAGATTTTGGGCTCTTTATAGCTTTAGTCCTTAGGGTTAAAAAATGCAGAAAACTATTTTTTTGAATGATTTTAATAAGATTTTAATGAATAATTTATATTTAAGTTTATTTTTAAATACTAGGACGACTCAAGTGTACCGAGACTTGGAAAAAGTTTTCACTTACAATGATGAATAAATGTGCGGGTGAGCGATACTTTCATTAGAATCTGACAAAGAATTTTTTTTTAAATGGGCAATAATAGAATCATCTCTTTTCCTCTAGAACTAATGATGCCTGTCCAAACCTGTTTCAAACTATTAGGGATTAATTTATTAATTTCTATTATTCTAGGAATGGCTCTTTTTTTTCCTTTTCCTGTTGGACCAAAACGATCATCGTTATAGAGAGAGTCAATATTCAATTTTTCTTCACTAAAATTCAATCAAAAATGGGAAAAATTAATTACACACAACTTTTTTTCACAGTAGTAAGTTCCTCAGAAATTCGCGTAAAAAAAGTGTAAATAAAGAGTTGGGTGCATTTGAAAAGTATTAATTCAATAATTTTTAAAAAAACATTGAAGATCAGAAATGGAAGAATTTTTTGAACCGTGTAACTTCAAATTCGTGTAAAATAATATCAGATGTACATGCTACGGCGAGCATAGAGTTTTAAAAAATGTTTTCCTTTTTCCTTCGTTTTTCATTTAAATTAAAGATTCATTCTTCGTTTTATAAAGTTGACATGCCTAATCTTAATTTTCTTGATTTGACTTCAAAGATTAACGCACCACTTGTGATTTTCAACTTTACTTTTTAACAAGAAATAAAAACACAAAAATTTTCTTATCGAATAAAAATTTTTTTTTATACTTGTTTTTTCATTCGTAATAAGAACCAGGTGGACCTTGAATAAAAATAATAATTAGTGAACTTGATATTCTTGAAATATTGTGAAAAATAACAAGTGGAGCCTTAATTTTGTCCAGCAGTGTACTAGTAGATATATATTTGATTAAAAATATACTACCTAAATTTCAAAATTTTAAAAATATAAATATAATATAAAACGTTTTCTTTCATTGGCTCATCACGGCTAAATTTTTAAAATCTTGAAATTTAGGCAGTATATTATAATTCTGACGAAACCACTAACCGACTAAGAAGCGATTTTTGAAAATTCGACCTAGGTAAATTAGTTTTATTTCAATAGTAAGCTGATCAACAATCGAATTTGCAACAAGCAGAGGACTACCCCAATAATGTATCCTTATAATTCATCAACTCTGCTACTTTAGGCAAACTGTTATTTTTATTTTAAAGTGGCTTCATATTCTAATAGTAGATAGATGACTCGATGTCCTTAACTACATTGAAATAGGTAAAATCACCATCAGTGTATAACAAGTCTGAAATGTTAATAATATTTATATATTTCAGGAATTTTTATAGCTGGGGTTTTATTATTATTTAACAAGGGTTTAATAAGATTTTGTTAGGTATTTATTTTATTTAAAAATTTCCTATGACGTTTCGGCTACTGCTTATAGCCATCTTCTGAGCTAATAAAACAATAAACATATGAGATTAGATTAGACTCAGTTTACGTAAGTAAATCAATGCAATCAATCAGGTATACTCATCTACTCACCTGGAATTGTCAATATTTATAAAAATTTGTAGATATAAAACTCATCAAAGAATAATACTAGTATATACTTTTTTGTTCAGGGAGAATGGTGTATGGTAGGTTCTAGGTGAAACATATTTAATAAAATTAAAATTTAAAAATATAAATTACTAGGTAGGTTTCACAAATAGAGAGAACTTTTCTATGTGAACTCTTAAAGATAGGCTCTTAACCCAAAATATATATAGGGTCTTGCTCATAAGCAATTTGCTTTTTATTTGTGAAACCTAATTAGTAATTTATATTTTAAAAATTTTTTTAAAAATTTAGGTATAAAGAAATACACAGGATATATAAAAAATTATATACAGGATATTTATAAAAAAGATATAATGATATTTTCAAAAAAAAGCTGCGTTGCTCTTTATTAAACCCTTGTTAAATATAATAATGTTTATTGCGTAAAAGTTTGCAAAACCTAATGCTTTTAATCTAGATGACAATTTTTTATTGTCAACAATGCCCCAAATAAGTAAAAAAATTCAGCTACGGAACATAGGGAACATCTCCCTAATATTATTACTCTAAGTTGAAGGTGAAAAATCATGAGTGAGACGCAAAGGAATTTGCATGAATTAGAGGTATACGTGACACCACTCTGTCACCCACAGGAGGGTTTAAGGTATACGCACACACACCCACACAACTTAGAGTATCCAAGCGACAAGCAATCACCGGAAATAGATAGCCACCATAATAGAATAAAAATCGCCAACGATAACCATTTTTTTCAGTTCTTTTCCCAGCCACCCCCAACAACACTTCTGCAGAGTCTTTTTTAAGGCGAGAAGAATATTAAACAGTCTTATAGAGAGAATAAAAAAAAAAAATAAGAGAGAAAAATTGATTATTTTTTATATAAATTTATCAAAGAGCTGATTTTTTATCAGAGCCGGTTGATAAATTAGAATTATAAGATTTCATGATTGAAAAGCTAGTGGAAATAGATTTGTTGCTTAAAAATCGAGATAATAGGTATGGGACAGAAAAATATGTTTTCCTGCTATATATAGGGTTTTCATAATTGCAAAGCATTGATACGGGACGTACCTATAAGTGCTAAATAAATAAAACATGAAAGAGTGGGTAGGTAATGGTTAATTTTACTCTGATAAAAAATCAATAAATTTTAAGCAAAATAATAAAATGAACACGTAGAATAATAAAAAAGATGCAAGACTAATCTTGCTTAGCCCAGTCATATTTTAAAGTTGATTTTACTTTCTTAATTATATAATTTTTTCCCCCTCGTAGAGATTTAACAAGAAAACAGGACAAAAACGTCTCTAGGAAAATTTAGGCAGCCGCAATTTAACGCCGCATTCTATATAGTGGTTTGATTTAAAAAATTCGTTGCTAATAATAATAATTTAATATTAATAATATTTCTATTGTTTTATTATAATGTACCATATATATATGCTAAAATTGAGTTTATGGACAAGGACGTTATAATCAAACATGGACGACACTCAACGCATGTAGGGTATTCTTCTTCTCTAATGAAGAATACAGGTGGTTATATAAGCACCAGGCGCAAAATATAATGTGGTTAAAATTACATATAAATTTAAATCAAACCACAATATAGAATGTGGAGTTAAATTGACGTCGTCAAATTTTCCGGATCCCTACATAAAACAAGACAAATAATAATACGAGACTTAGTAGTGAAATACGGTGACAGTCCCTATATATTGCAACCCTAGCTATATAGCTTGTTCATTTTTATTAGAGCTGTAGTCCATTCAAAAGAAAAACGGAACCGTATAATTTTCGCTACACTATCTGGTATTATTCTGCCAGAGGAATGTAAGCAAGTAAACTAAGGCTCTAGGAAAATTCATCGACCACAATTCATCGACAATAATTTATCAAAATTGTGGATGAATTGTTGTCGATGAGCTGATACTCGACCAATAGGGCTTCGGTCTATTGCCTATTAGTAAATTGCTTAGTCGATGAATTATTTTTGATGAATTATCGTCGATGAATTGTGGTCGATGAATTTTCGGGATCCCGTAAACTAAATCAAGATAAAAACTTGAAATTTACCTGTAAGTTACTATACTATACTCTATATTCCCCAAAATTGATCATATTAATTGGTATTTTCAAGGGGTCTAATCATGGGTTCTAAAATAAAATAATATTTCTGAATTAAGTTTTTAAATTAGAATTAAACATTTTTTTAAATTTAATTCATTTTAAAAAATGAAGATATAAGTAAGAATTTTTCACGATTTTTGTATCTAATGGGTTTTCCAAATCATTGATGCTAAAAATATTCTCAAATTCTAAAAACACCGTTCATTCTCTTCTCAATAATAAAAAATAATAAGAACATAGTTGATATTTCAAGTATTTTGGAAGATATAACGGAACCCTCGATATGCGAATCACATTGATTAATTTTGCCGGTATTTAAGAGTATAATTTCTCCAATTGGAGTTTCGTTTGATACATAATAATACCTTTGGCTAACTACTCTCAATAAGCCCCATAAAAAAAATTAAATTAAAAATTGAAACTTATTATTATTATTTTGCTTATTCATGTTAACAAACCTAGAGAAAATTATTTTCAAGCCTGATATATTCTATCTGTTTATCCGTTAGCCTGAATTCTGATTAAAACTCAAGGACTAAATATGAGTCGTAGAAAGTTCGTTCTAGTGATAAAGTTTTTTTTCAACTAATCTATCTAACTAGTCTAGTAATTTACAAATTTAAGAACATTGAAATTCGAAAACAATAATAAAAAATATAATTCACACAAAATAATTGAAGAGACATTTTTTATATTAAATTAATATTTATTTTATAGTTTCATAATTAGGAAGAATATTAATGACAATCTATCCACTCAAAACCATCTTTCCAATTACTTTTTTTCCTGTATTATCCGAGTTTGTTTAGTAAATAAATCGAGCATCAATCTACTCTCAGAGCACGTAAACCAGTTTTAATTTACAACCCCTTGCTCATCGCGAGGCGAGCCGCTTCAGTTTTTTATATTTTCACTGAATATTTACTTCTAAGATTATTAATTTTTTTTTAATGTAAAATTTTTGATTTAGGGGATGTTAAATCACGTGTCAAGACTGATCTACTGCTGTCTGTCTTGTCTAAAGATGAGAATTTGTTTATTTTATTTTTTCTTCTTTGAAATCCCGATCACGTTTTCTCTCTTATGCAAAGTTTAAATTAACTTAAAAATTATTGCAATATTTATTTAAAGATTAGAAATTTTTGTTTATAAGATGAAACGAATAAACTAAATAAAATATATTGAATAATTTCTTGTATTTTATTCAATAAATAAACAATAAATTGTTAGGTAAAATGACAAAAAATAATGTTTTTAAAATTGTTCACTACACATAATATACGAAAAAATAAATATTTCATATATGATGAAACAGGAATGGAAATAATAATAATAAAAAATAATAAATAAAACCGGGTTTTTAATTATTTTATATTTTCTAAAAAAATTATCAAAATTTATTAATATTTAAAATATTATACAGGGGTTCCCCCTAGCTTCATGATTCCCCTAGTTTCATGAAAAGTAATCCCCCTCCCTTTACAGATAGATGAATAACAGTAGGGCCTAAACTTTAAAACTTCTTCCCGAAGAAAGATATTGCTGTAATTGTAATAAAAACAGTCTCAATTGAAAAAGTAATAAGATATTGCTGTAATTGTAATAAAAACAGTCTCAATTGAAAAAGTAATATGTTTAATTAGGCTGCTTTTACATATTATACATATATAACTGATAAAAAAGAATGAATTTGTTGAAGTTATAAAACTTGGCCGTTTTTATTTTTAGCAAATAATGCTAATTTGCAGCAATTTTCAAACCCCCCCCCCCAGAAATTTCGATGACGCATGTCTTAACCCCCTGCTGGGCACCATTGTACTATACTATTATATTAAAAAAAAAAAATTTGTTTGCTTTATCTAGGATTTCATCAAGGTTTCACTCTTTCCAATAATTTGGTTTTGAAATTCCCAAAATTAACCTCAAACACGGCTGTCGTGACATCACACTACAATTGGTTCTTGTTTTATATGCGATTAAACCCGTTCTTTTTATTATTATTTATTTATTTTATATTACACACTATATAAACTGTTATTCCCATTAGTAAAGCATAACTACAATAAATACTACAAAAACCAAAAGACATAGATAATGGTATTAATAGAAAAAATTAATAAAAAAAAGTAGCTCTATTAGTTATAGGTACCCTATCTCGAATTTGTCTCGCATCCGTGTAGAGGAGTTTTCAAGAATTCTCTTGCCACCCTTGCAATTCACAAGCCAGCAATAAAACTAATACTAGATTCCCTAACCTATAGTAGAATCGTCCCCGCCCTTTATTATATCTATTACGACTCTATAAATCAGTGATCTCCCCCTCACTTATAAGAAACATGTGAGTTCGAAATACTAAAAAAGACTTACGTTGTCAAATAAGATAAAAACATATTAGCTAACTCGTTTATCCCTATGACTTCTAGAGACTGAAACTTGCTTCCGCATCCGTGTTTGCAGCACATACAACCTCCAGTCTTAAAAACCCATATTCTTCGTCTCTGACCAGCCAGCCACTTGAATTCCTTCCTCTTCTTTTCAGAGGTCATTCCTGATGACCTATAATAGTGACTGAAATTTGTGGGTATAACACCTTCCTGCACAAAAATATTACTATTTCATTGATTTGAATTAGGAATGTTGCGGAGGTGGGTTTATCGGAACCGGAGATTTAATAATAGAAAGATAACTCAGTAACCTAGTCTCTTTATTGAGACAAATATAAGGGGCATTACACGCCAAATCGGACGGTTTTAAAAATTTTAATTTTTGATTTCCTTCATTTTTTGATATTTTTTAGTACTCATCAAAAAACTCTTTCTGGTAAATTTTAAAATTTTTTTTGATCACCAGCTTAAAAAATATCGAATTTTGGTTTTTCGATCATAACTTCTTCAAAAATGGTCCAAATTCAAAATTTTTTTTTAATTTTTGTTTTTTTACATACTTTTTAGAAAAAAACACAACAAAATATTCAAAGTGCTTTTATAAGCGATTTTTGAGTTTGAAAATTTTAATCTTGTTTTTGAAACTGTATGTATATACTCTTCTATTTTTTGATAATTTTTTATTTTAAACTTCTATTGATTCTACAAATTTTAAGACCTGGTTTGATAGTGGTCCGATGATAATTTTTATTTTTTCGATTTTTGATTTTGATTTTCTTTCAACAAACTAAAATATAATTATTTATTTTAAACACTTGTTAACGATAAAAATCAATTCAAAATAACTTGGTAAAAAAAGAGTATTCACTACAAAAAATTGGTTATAATAATGATTAATAGCGAATAAAAATATTTCACAATTTTCAAAAATCGAAAAAAAAGAAAAGTAATTATCATAGGACCACTATCAACCCGGTCTTAAAATTTGTTGATAGAAGGATTAGAAGTTTAAAAAAAATAATAAACTATCAAAAAAATCGAAGACTACCTACATACAGTTTCAAAAACAAGATTAACATTTTCAAACTCAAAAATCGCATAAAAAACACTTTAAATAATTTTTTGTATTTTTTCTACAAAGCTTGTAAAAAACAAAAATTTTGAATTTGGACCATTTTTGAAGTTATGAGCGAAAAACCGAAATTCGATATCTATTAAACTGGTAATCAAAAAAATTTCGAAATTTACTAGGAAGAATTTTTTGATGCGTAGTTAATAAAAATGTCAAAAAATAAAAGAAATAAAAAATTTTCAAACAGTCCAATTTGTCGTGGAATGCCTCATATTTATATATATAAAATTAAGGTTTTGTCTGTTCATTGGTCAAAACCACACCAAATTTTGGTTGGACACTTTTCAAGAAAATTCATGAACGAAAACACCCTCAACAAAATTCCAGTCTGTGGGTTCCGCGAAAAGTTGCTCATGATTCACGTAAAAACAGCTAAAGGGATTATTATGAAATTTCATATTTGGATCAGATGTATTCTAACTTACGTTTATTGCTATATACCGTTTTGATATTTTGACCCCAAAAGGGGGTTTGGGGGGGCGTTCTAATGAAAATTATCAAATAACTCCTAAACTATTAACTCTACGGCAAAGTTTGTCATGAGCAAAGTTGTTGGGGATGTGATTCCTGAAAACTTTTGTTTAAAAAATTTCACCAAAAAACACGCAAAAAGATGGGAGGATCAAAAATTGAAAATTCTTTCCCTTGGAGAAAACTCAACCAGATATTCTAATAAATCTGCGGGCCAGTAGAAGGCTAGAAATGCAAAAATTAGCTAGCAAGAGGGCCGCCGAAATTGGCCCTTGCAGCTAGTAAATAATAATACACACACGTAAATAACATCCAACAACCCATATAGGAAATGACGAAGGGCCCAGAACTGAGCCAGGACTGCCCCAATACTTCTCAAGCTTGGCCCTAAGCTGCAAGCCAGTACTGGCCCAACACAGGTTTGAATAGGGGATGATAACCGCGGCCCAGACTGGTAACCTATATTGGCTCAATACTGAATTCTAGATTGAGCCAATATGGGCTCAAGATTGGCTCAATACCGAACAACCCAGGCTCGGCTGCTCCACACTGACCCGAATGTAGGCCAATACTGATAAAGCAGAGCCTCGGTTGCCCAGCACGGGCCCAAGATTGGCTCAACACCGAACAACCCAGGTTCTGTTGCCCATGATGGCTCGTGCTTGGCCCCTTCGTTTAAGCCTGGCATCTCCTATATGGGAATATAAAAATATGCTAGCGTGAGTGGATTCTCAGGTCGACAAGTCCAAACTTGTAGGCTGGCCGCGGTCGAATCTTTAGATGTTTGTTATAACCTCCGATTCAAAATTACCGGAGCCGGAGGTGTAAAATCAACCGGAAGTTCCGACCTTTCGGAGTCGGAGTCGAAGCTCCGTGACATCTTTAGTTAGAATAGGTACGTCAAAACGGCTCTCCTTCAGTTTGAAGAAGTGCTTGGATGAAATGAAAATAGAATAAATGATTATGCTAGACTTATTAAAACAAATGTTATTAAGTCTGTTGATATGTTGTAATTAATTGTTGCTCTGACAAATATTCTAATTGTGGGGCCAGAGGGGAGTGGTAAGTTAACAGTCGTGTCTGATCTTTAGATAATATTTTCTAATGATTGATGAGATATTTTTTAGCTTTCTTTCTCTATTTCTTTCATTTGGGTGGCCACTAAAACTCTAATTTAAGGTTTTTATTTTCACCCATTCGTCTTTTGAATGATGTTCTCCCCTCCTTATGCCCCCTTCTTCGGCCTCTTTTCTGAACATCAGACAGAAGATGAATGTCGATAATAGCTTTAATTTTTCTAAATTGTCGTGTTACAAGAGGGTGAAAGAAAAAAGTTAATAATTTCATTCTACACATTCTTTAAATATTGTACGTGACGCATTTCTTAGTAAAAGATTAGTATAATAAGTTGTCAAAAGAGTAGGCAATATGAATACATGAAGACATCAAAAAAATGAAGCTTAGTATTATTGTTAAATAAATTAATTTCTTATAGAGAAGGGGATTTAAGAAAAATACTTGATGTTTCAAAGAAAAATAAGAAAAAGCATTTTTTAAAGTTTTTTTCGTATTTCTTTATACTTTTTAGGTAGTTGTTTCGCGACAATACTAGCAAAAAGTTAATGCTAGAGTTTATAGAACAGACAATAAGGATTCATAATTCATAAGCCCAAAACTTTTTGCTGTTTATGTACCGATTCTAGCAAATCCAGTGCTCGTTTGACAAATCTGGCACCATTGTAAGAGATTGAATATTTTTATGTTAAAATGACAGATAAAATACATTTTAAAGGTCGATTTATTTCTATAAAAAATCGTTTTGTTATTTTTTAACAAATGTAATCAACACCTACGTAACACCTTATGAAAATTATAATTTTGAAAAAATCTAGCGCATGAGCGCTTTATACATCTTTCGCTAGTTAAATAAATGCGCTGTTGCCAAATTGTTTTTAGTGTACATTTTTTAAATACATTATTCATTATTTATCCATTATTATCTCAGAAACTGTGTTGTAACTATGAATCAAAATTGTCTTAAAATATGTATTGGTTATTGTTTAATGTTGTTTTAGTTTTTTATAAAAATGGTAAGAAGGGTTTCTTAATTATAAAAATATGTATGTAAACTTTCAGATATCCCGTATAGTGCAATGTATAAGAGTCTGAAAAACTCTATTTTTGAAATATAATATCTCCGGATCTATATTGTTCATAAATTTCGTTTTGCCACCAATCGATGCAGAAATATTTAAATAATAATCTTTCTAAATTTCAAAAAAATTCTAAGAAAACCCATTTGGCGGAACAACTACCTTAACAATCTCGAATTCCAAGAACTAACAAACACTTTTTCGCTAGCCTTTAAGTTTTTTTTTTAAAGAATCAACCAATTTTTAAATTGAGTAATAGAAAATTATTTTTCCTCTTATTTCCAATGTACAATTCTAAGAGCACTGTGATTTTGTATGTTTTTAATTTCTGTTTTTTGAGAAGAATTTTGTCATCAAATTTTGACCCACTTTTAATGCAGATTTTCATAAATTTCACTTAACTTAATTTGGGATGACATTATATTTCATCAATTCGAGTAATCGATAGAGTAAAATACTTTTTAAATTTTAAAAATATATTGTAAAAACAGAGTGGACAATGGGGTGGGGGATTTTCAAGGGGTTGGACCCCCCCCCCTCATACATGTAACAGTTAAATTTTTCTTTTCCTTTTCTTTTCGAACCATATATCCTATTAATACATAGCTATGTCTGAATTATGTATATTAGAAAATCATTTTGTCACTTGAAATTTACAAGCTATAATTTCCTCAAAATCAAAAATCGTTTTAAAATTTTATTCAAATATGGTCGAATTTTATGTGTAGTCAAAAATATTTTTTATCAGAGAATGTGACATATCGATGTAAAGATCTCTTCAAGTAGAATTATGCTTAATTTTCTTAAATTAATTTCAATACAAAATGACGGTGTAAGAGAGAACTCCAAAGTGGCCCTTTTTAAGTTATTTTTGTACCGTTTAGAAACGGTCTAACTTAAAACTATGTAAAAATTCTACAAAAAAAACTCATCCCGTCTTTATCAACAGAAATAAGAAGGAATTTGATATCTCAAGTATTTTGGAAGCTATAAGGTGAGGAATTCTTCAGTGGCTTAACAATGGGGTGGCAACATGGGCAAATGCCACGGACCGCCGGGCCGCGAGCACAGGAGAATCCCAACATTTATTATTACTAAATTTAGTAAATTTTATTAATTTTGTATTTAATTAATTTAAATTACCTACTAAAGTAGGTACATACACAAATTAAAAGTTACTAGAAAATCAACGAATAATTATAATAGCGTTTGTACGTACTGTGCGTAGTGATTTATTAAAAAGAAATTACATCGTTGGTTTAGCTTCCTTACATTGAGTAAGGGCCCCATCCGATTAATTTGGCAAGGGCCTCAATGGTATAGTTATACCATTAAGAGACAGTTGTATGTCGGTTTGTAAAATCTTTGTTAAGTTGACAGACGGTCAAACCTTAGTATTCACCAAGTGCCGGGCCGGGTGGCCAATCAGATGATACGCACTTTCATCTGATTGGCCATTTGACTGGGCATATGGTGAATACTAAGGTTTGATCGTATGTCAACTTAACAAAGATTTTACAAACTGACATAAAACTGGCCCTAAATACTCGATTTGCGATTCTTGGCCGGCCTATTTTAGAAATGAAGCAACTAAAAGTACAGAAATTAACCAAAACCAGACGGCCCATTTAATTTCTTAACTAAGCGAATACCTCTAGTAATTAAAATGTGTTAATTCTTTTTTCAATTGTTTTATTAGTTACTAATCTTAATGTATGTTAATTCAAAAATAAATCAGCCTAGTCCCTACTCAAGGGCTGTTTTAAAGCTTAAGTCGTGCTAATCGCAGAACTGAAGAACGTGAACATTGTATAGAAATTTAATAGACTTTATTTTTATTATTATTCCCCGAGCAGCTGCCCTTCTGCCCTTTTTCCACCGAAGGGAAACGAAAGAGAGAGAGACAATGCTGGAGCGAATTTTATGATAAACGCGGGGCTTAGTATCCGCAGCATCCGTTCTGGTCTCGGCCCGATTAAAATCCGCTTAGGAGGGCGGCAAGTGGTTGCTCAGGTATTGAATTAGGGCCGTTCCAATTGATAGCGTCTTTCTCTGGACGCGTTGGACCCTGAGACGTTAATCCAATCGGCACAAAGGACCGGTGCGGCATGGCGCGATAAGAGACCCCTGAGGATTAGTAAGGGCCACGTGGGCTGCTGGGATGGGCGACACCTCACAAACACACATGCGATAATAATGCAATTAATTCCTCCAATAACCAACGACCTTAAGCACATAGAGATGCAATCTCTGACTTTTCCCGTAAGACAAATTAATAAAGGGACATTTCTGTTGGTTGACATTAGAGATTATATTCTTTTAACTTCAATGGTTAATGTCGCAAAATTGAAATATATTTAATCTCTATTTTTACTCGATACACCCCGAAGGTAGGCAGGCCCGCCAGCTATGTGTTCTAGAATTGAATTCACTAAAAAAAAAATTAAAAAAATATATATACCATATACTATGCTCATTGTGCTTTAAAAATATTTGAAACGTAGAGAAAAGGATCATTCTATTCCTAAGCTTTTAAAATAATATATCTTTAATTTCTTCATGGATCACATTCGAATATGGATACAGTGGGGTATCAAGGGGGGGGGGGAGGGGTTAATCCACAAAGCAAAATATTTAGTGGGAATTTGTTTTTCATTAACACAAATAGGTACTTGAAGAAATTAAAAAAGAACATAATTCTTGATTAAACATATGAAATATATTTAATTACGGTTAGTTTGCCATAAGAAACGGTTTGTCGTTGCCGTTACTCATCCCATGAGCTCGGCCCTTTGGGGGGTTTCTGACGCCACAAACCCACCCGTGGCTACGCCTCTGTATAGGTAAAATAATCAATTTTAAAGGGTATTTATCAGTCTTTAATAATTTAATTTAATTTTTGTGTGTGTGAGAGAGAGAGTATTTATAAAAATATAATGACATAAATAAAAACAAATTTGATAATTTTAGTAATTTAGAAATTCATATTCAATTGAATAGGTATGCAATTTCAAAAAGGGCACATCTCGCATATTTTGACAAATACACTTTTTCATATAAATGAAATCTGGACCTACTATGCTCGAAAAAGGCACAGCTCTGGTATTAATTTTACTGCCTCTAAAATGTAACTCAAAAATAAATTTTATAAATCTTACACTACTTTAGAAAATAATTAGTTTTTTTTTCAATCTTAAACATTTTCAATTTTTTATTGAAATTTTAATGCAAAGTCATGATATAGGCATAAATAAACAATATATATTTAATTTGTTTAGGTTTAAAATAAGAGACGTGCAGCTTCAATTTTTTATTTTTTATTTATTTCTCAATTCCCACTAACGTTTCGGCCATTGGTTATGGCCATCTTCAGAGCGGGAATTAGTCAATATTTATATAATTTTTTTTATATAAATATTGACTAGTTCCCGCTCTGAAGATGGCCATAACCAATGGCCGAAACGTTAGTGGGAATTGAGAAATAAATAAAAAGAAAAATTGAAGCTGCACGTCTCTTATTTTAAACCTAAACAAATAAATTAGTACAGCTATAAAAAAACTCCCTTAATAAATATATATTTAAGTTTATTATTAATTACTACGTCTTATATAGCGACGCGAGTCTTGAAAACATTTGTGCGGGTGAGCGATTCTTTTATTAGAATCCAATCGAAGAAAATTACTAAAAAGGGCATGGATAGAATTATCTAGCGTCATTCTTTATAGCGAAAGAAATGCAAATATGCCAAATACAAGTCAAGACCTGTTCAGACTATTAAAGATTCAATTTTTAATTTCTATTGTTCTAGGAATGGCCTTTTGCTCTTGGATCAAAATTATACTCGTTATAGAGAGAGCAAATATTTAATTGGACTTCAATAAAATTCAGACAATAATGTGAAAAAATACTTGTTCTAACTGGTGAACGTACTGGGTCGTGAAAAGCCTTTTATTTATTTTTTTCATTTTTATCATTCAATAGAAAAATAAAATCCATAAAAAGAAAGCGTTGTTCTTTACTTGATGAAAATAAAAAAATACAGACCTATATAATACACCTATTAATTCTTATTCTCATTAAAAATTTAAAAACATAAAGAAAAATAATTTCAAGCTTGTGTTTTGGGGCTCGGGTTTGCCGAGAGGATAGCGTAACAGCAGATAAGCAAGTGGACACGGGTTCGAATCCGACTCGCAGGCAACCGACTAAAATTTGATCTCTAAATAGAAGACAAAAATTTAAAAATAATATAGTATCGTAAATTTGCTGATGCCTAGAAAGGCCGAAAAGCAAAAAAAAAACAAAAACAAAAAAAAAACATTTGTTTTTTCAAAAACATTAGTTTTTTCTTAGTCTGTTTGTCTGTGTGCTCTGATTCCAATATACACGAAAAGTCTTAGAAAGTTCGTTCTGTAGCAAAATTTAGAACTGTTTCATTTTGGGCTCTCTAAGCCAGTTTTTCTCAACCTGTGTGCCGCGAGAGATTATCAAATGTGCCCCGAGGGTTTTTAAAAAATAATTAAAATTACATAGGTATTGTAACTTTGAAATAGTATTTGTAATTACTTAATTTGTTTGTTTTTTTCTTTGTATCATACAACTTTTACATTTTTTTTATATTTAGGTGTGCCGCAAATGATTCCAGATATTTATAATGTGCCGTCAAACAAAAAAGGTTGTGAAACACTGCTGTAGTCTCAACGAACAAATTATATATGTATATAATTAGATATGTATGTTATGTTTTTTCCATCAAGCAGAGGACAACCTGAGTGATTTCTCTTTATGAATCATCAACTCTGCTACTCTGAGCAAACTAAATCTTTTCAATTACACTCATATTCGTTTTCATTGTAAACGATGCAAATCTCATTTAGTCAAATATCTAATTTCAGGATTAATTGCTGGTTGTCCTCGGTGGGCTTTTTAAAGAACCTTCCTCGTCCTGGAAGTTCTTTACGAATGAAGTCGCCTCTAATCGCTGTTTGCGGGGTCCTGGGCACGTGCTCTTTATTTGCATTTGCCCATAGAGGAATAAAGGAAGGACCCATGTGTAACTTGAGCAGTGGTCCAGATGCCGCCCCTGACCTCCGGGTGCAGACTGCAGGGGATGATGAGTCACCCACCGATTCGAGGAGGGCGAATAATAAATCTCTGCTCACCGGGGGTGGAAAACACCCCTTGCTAACACGGCCACTCTTTTACACCTAAAACCAACCGTTCGATTGCCAACACACATCCACCTCGATTAACGGATGTCGAATCAAAAACAACCCTCAAACAACACTTTTGGAATATTCAACGGAAAAGTAGAAATCATTTCAAAGGATTGGAACTATTGGAAAGTTTTTGTTTTGGCGAGAGTAGCAGAGTTGTTGATTTTCACAAAGAGAAACAAAGAGATTGTCCTCTGCTTGATGCAAATAAACATACACACATATATATCGAGATGATATTATATATATATATTATTTATTTGTTTGAGACTATAGTTTCGAAGACTTGGTCTTCATCATCAGTTTAATTATAAATATTGTTTTTCATGGAGTTAATACCTTATGGATATATGACTCCATGAAAAACAATAGCTATATTAGACTGATGATGAAGACCAAGTCTTCGAAACTATAGTCTCAAACAAATAAATAATATATATATATACAGATATATCATCTCGATATGTATGTGTGTATGTTTATTTGCATCAAGCAGAGAACAAACTCATCTTTGTTTCTCTTTGTGAATGGAACTATATTTATTGAATAGAAAAGTACTGTCAAACTAGGACTTTACGTTATACCTACCTACGGTAAGTACGATCTACAAGTATTTTACCGGTTAAGATAAAAATTTGGAAAACTCAATAAATTTATTTTATTTTTATTTTTATTGCGATCTGAAAATGTGTATACCTACTTATTTAAGAGTTATCGTGTACTATTTTTTAATAATAAGAAATTAAGTAAAATTACGAGGTAGGTTTCACATAAAATAAAACAAAATAAGTTTTTATCTCGATATATTTTGCGTTGTCAGCCCATCTTCAGGAGTTAGAATATTGAATATAAAATTAGAAAAAAGTGTGTTTTCTAACTCCTGAAAATGGGCGGACAACCCAAAATATATTGAGCTAAAAACTTTTTTTGTTTTATTTTATGAAACCTACCTAGTAATTTTACTTAATTTCTTGTTATTAAAAATATTTCACCTTGAACCAACACCTATTTCCTTAAAAGTTACTATTTTTTTCACTGTTCGAGAACGAAGTTCTAATAGATTATGCATCTATATTAATTTGACTGAAAAATTGAATTTTAGAAACCCCTAAATCTATGTTAGATAGTTGTTATAGCATCAAAGTACAGTAATACCTCAATTAACCTTACCGCATTTAAGGTTATTTCGTTATTTGGAAATGTACAGAGGAATTTTCGAATGAACGAAAGAAAATGAAAGATGACTTTTAATAAAACATTTAATCTTTTTTAATTTTTAATTTAGTTTTTTAATTTAGTTTTTAATTTGTAGGTATTGCCACATTGTGTAATAAATCAATTTAAAATTGGAATTAGGAAAGTTAACAAAAAAGTTTATAAATCCGTAGAGCAGCCCGTCTCTCGGAAATCGAACCAAAACCCAACAATTTGATGATTAAGATGGATGGATATTTAACTCAAATTCTTACCTGGCCTCGTACGAGTATATCAGAAGATAATCGCCTCAATAGAAATCTAATTGTCCGATTAGCGTCTTTGGCTCCTGGGTTTAATTTCCGAGGAGGCAGTAACCCATCTTTTTTTATGGAATTGATGTGAGAAGGAGTTACACCAAAAAGGTGATCCCTTAGGGCCAGTTGTATATCGCACTGAAAGTGCCTGTCATCTGATTGGCCATCCCAGTCCCTCCATTTACCATCTACCCTTTGTCACTTGTAAAAAGCATTTACTTTGCGACATACAACCGGCCCTTAAAGACATGGGTTGGCCTCTCCATCGTAAAAAGAAGAAGAAGATGGGATTTTATGGGTTGAATAGGAGTCCAAGGTATCTGTGGACGCGGGTATTAGCTGAAGGTTTTAAGTCGCGGGGAAGACGATAGCTGGAAGCGAGTTCCAGTCTCTGGAGGTCATATGGATAAAAGAGTTAGCGAAGGAACTGGTTTGATTTGTATCCATTTTTATTATTACATGCAATTAAGTTTAAATGTATCTAATAAAATAATTGATAAACTGGGTAAATTTCGAATTTAAATTGACTTTAGTGTCCTGTGAAGTTTTCTAGCTTTAATTTTGAAAAAAAAGCAAATTTGTATCAATCCTCTGTTTTCATCATCATTGAGTATACAGTCCTAAGACTGGTTTGATGCAACAATCCGTCTCCACTCGACTCTGTCCTCCGCCAGCTGTTTAACCTCTCTAAATGTCTGGCATCCCATATCCCCCAATTATTTGGTTGAAATATTCTAATCTGGGTCTTCCCCTTCCCCTTTTCTTTCCCACCTCCCCCTCCAAGATATCCCTAAGCAGTCCCCCATGTCTCAGTGTGTGCCCCATCATCTGACCTCTTCTCTTCTTCAGACTCTTCCACAAGGTTCTTCTTTCTCCGATTTTTCCAAGAACTTCTTCATTTGTGATTTTATCCATCCATTTGATATTCATCATTCTTCTGTAGCACCACATTTCGAAAGCCTCCAATCTCTTTCTCTCCGCTTTTCCAATTGTCCAGGTTTCACACCCGTACATGGCTATGCTCCATACATATGTCTTCAATAGCAACTTCCTGTTTGCTAAGCTGATTGAGGAGGAGCATAGTAGTTTTTGTTTTGAATTAAACCCCATTTTTGCTTGGGCAATTCTTGATTTAATTTCGTTTTTGCTCCTCCCATCCCATGTTATTTTACTTCCTAGGTAGCGGAATTCCTTAACTCCTTCTAGGTTTTCTTGGTTAATTTTGATGCATTCCTGTCTCGTTTGTTCTTTTTTTGTACATACTAGGACCTTGGTTTTATTCTTGTTTATTTTCATTTTGATTTCTTCTATTAGGATTTGGTTAATTCCATTCAAGGCGTCCTCTAATTCTTTTTTATTGCTTCCTAGAAGGGCAATGTCATCGGCAAATCTTAACATAGCGATCTTTTGACCTTGGATTTCTATACCTGTATCAATTTTGTCTTTGAATTCTTTAATCGCTTCTTCTATGTATAAGTTGAAAATCATGGGTGACAGCACACATCCTTGTCTTACACCTTTTTTTATTTTGGCTTCTCTTTGTTCATCACCAATATTTATAATTGCCGTCTGGTTTTGATATAGATTGTAGATTAGTCTTCTCTCTCTGAATTTTATTCCCGCCTGTTTTAATATTTTAAACATAATTTCCCAATTGACGTTATCGAATGCTTTTTCTAGGTCTATGAATCCGATGTAGACAGATTCTTCCCTGATAAAAGCCCTTTCTATTATTAGTCTAAGAGAGAGAATTGCTTCTCGGGTGCCTCTGTTTCTTCTAAAGCCGAACTGGTCTTCCCCAGATTTTCTTCAACTCTTTGTTCTATTCTTCTTTGGATTATTTTGGTTAGGATTTTGGAGGCATGTGAGGTTAGGCTAATGGTCCTGAAATTTTCACATTTATCCGCGCCTGTCTTTTTGGGAAGTGTGACTATTTTGTTTTTTTCGAAATCTTTTGGGATGATTCCCAATTTATAGATTTTGCTAATTAGTTCAAAAAGTTTGTCACGTGCCTTTTCTCCAGAGTTCTTTAGGATTTCAGCTTGTATATTGTCTATTCCGGGTGCTCTATTATTTTTTAGTTCCTTCAAAGCTGTCTCGAATTCTGACCTGAGTATGGGGTCTCCTAATTCGTTTTTCGTCCACAGATTCTTCTTCTTCTATTGGGTTCATTGTTTTTTCTTCTCCATAGAGTTCTTCTAGGTGTTCCTTCCATCTATTTGCCTGTTCGTTTTCGTTTAGAATAATGTGGCCTCCTTTATCTCTTATGTTCTTGCTTTTTGGCTTGTCTTCTTGAAAATTTCTTTTTATTGCCCTATAGGCTACATCAACTTTTCCCAATACTAGATTTTCGTTGACTTCTTTACATTTTTCTTGAATCATTTTTTCTTTTGCTTTTCTACATTCTCTTATAACTTTCCATCTTAATTTTTTATATGTTTCTTTCCCTTCTTCGTCTTTTCTGTTCTTAAATTTTCTTCGTTCGTCAATCAGTTGCCGTATTTCGTCTGTTACCCATGGCTTTTTAATTTCGTTTTTCTTTGATTGAAGGACTCTCGTTAGCTGTTTCCGGGTCAGGCTTGATTTTCATGTCATTCCATGTTTTTTTATTTATTTAAAAAAGTATTTAATATTTACATTTTTAAATTCAAACTTTTAACCACACAATATAATTTGTTACCTACCTATTAAAGAAACGTTCTCTTCGTAACAATATAAATCATATAATAATTGTTTATTGACTCGATTGGTTTCTTGTCGTTTTCTCTTGCATTTGATGAAGACTCGTTATTTTTTTCAGTGCTTAAAATTTAATTCCCTGACATGTGTGGGAATCGATCCCGAGCCAAATTTTTAGCCATTTTAAATGTTTATCTTGAATGAATATATGTTTAAATATTTTTAATATTATATTCTATTATATATCACGAAAGTATAAATCTGTGAAATAAACATTTTGATTATATAGTTGAATTTAAAAAAATATATACTTCTTCACTCTTTATATTTCAATAAATTAACCTATTTCTTGTCCCTTAAAGCTCTCAAGACGCTCCTAAGAATTATGTCTTCCGTGTTAACGTAATTAATTTGAAATATAAGTTGACACGAAATAAAAAAAGAAAGAAGCTTATATAAAAAAAAACTAAAATTATTTTTTGGCCTTCGAAATTTTTAGGTAGGTGGGAATGAATAATTTCCTTTCGGTTTACAAATGCATTTAGTTTGTAGTATAATTTGCAGCATCGATCTTCTTTCGTTGTTGCATTTATCTTTCCTAAAATTTCGATGAATGACTGGAAACATTTATATTTTAAATAAAAAAAACAGTGAATTATAGCCAAATTGTTTGTGTGCTCCATTTCTATTTAGTAACGCAATTAACAAGTCATTTTTTAAAGAAACAGATTGGAGATAGATATTTTTCTTATTTTCGT
This sequence comes from Forficula auricularia, assembly GCA_024734495.1. Lineage (NCBI taxonomy): Eukaryota > Metazoa > Arthropoda > Insecta > Dermaptera > Forficulidae > Forficula > Forficula auricularia. The sequence goes on along the minus strand of JALMQS010000085.1, from coordinate 3,523,178 downwards.
TGCGATACAACAAATATAAAAGAGGTTTCTTTAAGTAGTACATATTATAAATAAAATTTTTTTACACATTTTTGGTTCCATGGACTAAAGAACATACACTTTTCTTTAAAATTCCCTCTTCTTTCCCCCACGTTTATTCTAAAACACTACGAACAGTGTTTCCCAATCTTTTTTTAATGCAATGTCCCACCTAAGCCTTTCTAAAATTCTCATGCCCCCTATATAACATATACATAATTTTTTTATTCTAAAAATGAATTATTAATTATATAAATTATAATTACAAAATCAAAATTTTGTTGATTACTATTTTGTATGGTTCTACATAGATTTAATTGTATTTTATATATTGGTTGAAGCTACTTACTATAAAATTTTGTTATTTTTCAAAATATCTAACTAGTAGTAGTAACTAATTTTGGAAATTTTTATATTTATCTAGACAACCCCATTTTTGAATTTCCCCTCTTAACAATCAAATTGCCCCTTTGTGGTGTGAGGGGCCCACTTTGGGAAACACTGCTATAGAGTATATAGTATGTTGTGTATTACTTATCTACTTAAAAGTATCTCTTTAAAATTAAATGACTATTGGGGGAGTCGGGTTGGCTCAGTCAGCTAACGGATTGGCCTCGCTTCGGCATCGATCGATTATGACGATGTTGAGGTGGGAGGCCGGGGTTCGATCCTAGCTGGCAAATAAAAATTTATACCGGCTGAATACTCGGCTCCCTCACTAACCCTACTAACACTTTACTTATGTGCTATCTAAATGGGCTTTGTTCCCGGTGACATTAAATAAATAAATAAATAAAATAAATGACTTCAAACTTTAAGTTTAGCTTTAATGCGAAATCATTTTAATAAAATAATTAATATAATTTTTATTCAATTAAATAAAACAGTCAACACTTTTAAATAAATTAAAGAATTTATTTATTGATATAATTAACGTTTAATGAATGCTATGTATGTTAAATTAAATTAAATTTTACATAAATATGATTATGTGTTAATTTCGCTCTCAATTCGTTTTTTTCTCAGCTGGTATTTCAAAAAATATAGTGTATGGAATGAAAATAAAGTGATAAACACCCGACAAGGAAGATTACGCCATTCGAATTGGCTTATACTACATTCACACTCGTACTCAAATGAATTCATCATAAGCTCTCAGCTCATGACGCAGCTTCAGCTTGTAAAATATTCCTAACTGTTTGATTTATGTCCTTGTAATACGATACAATATACAATTCCATTATTGGCATTCTCGGAACCATCATCGGTGGGCTAAGTTTGCTGAGCGGTTGGAGTATTAAATTCACTCGACAATATATTATTTTTTGCTTAAATCTTGTTTAAAAATGTCTGAAACTGAAACTTGAAGAAAGATTTGAAAATTTACTATGAAAATTCACATTCCCAAAAGTGTTTTCTTCCTTTTTTATTAAATTAGTAAAATAATTATAAGATACTAGAAAATCATAAGATGGTGTCATCTATTAAATCCGATGGAATGGAATATTTTTAATTATATGTCAGAGGGTTCGATTCCCGAGGGGGTGAAAAACAACCCCTCTGACATAATTAAAAATATTCCATTCCATCGGATTTAATAGATGACACCATCTAATGATTTTCTAGTAAATTTGAATCTATTACCATCGGCAAATTAATATCTTTCAAATTATAAGATATCTAGATTAATTAATTATCCTATATAATTGAGAAACAATTAATAAATATATAGGTAGTATCGTAAAATTGCTAATGGTTAATGCCGAGAAAGCCAAAAAAAAGATAATTATATAAATTAATTTGATTTAAATGTGAGCAGATATTTAATTGAAGGAAAATAATTTTCAAGCATTATTTTTTTATCTGACTGTAAATTAAGCTACCCATTAAAAATCCAGAAGAGAAAGATCACGAAAATTTTAATATGATGCAAAAATATTTATATTTCTAAAACGATGATGTGTTTAGATTTTGGAATTACTAACTTGAGAATTTACTTATAATAAACAACTAAAGACATAAGAAAAATTGAATCTTTAGATGAGGTGAACAGTTGTAGGGACGTAATGAGCTTAATATTAGGAAATAATATTGTACTATAAAAGCTAGAGATGTTACGATTATTTATTTTTTCTACTTTTCATAAATGTAGCATTTATTTTGGGATAAATTTTTCGAAGCAACATTTTGAAACTAATTTAGCACGGACGCTGTAGGTACTTGAGGAGGGAATACTTGTCAAGCTAATAAAATTAATGATTGATACCATATCAACCTAAAATCTCTGAAAAACATTAAAACAAAATTATAAAATCATCAGTACCAATAATCAGTAGAAAAATATTCAAATGTAGCAACTAATTTGGGACGGATGAAGTATAAATAATGAATCATAAGTTTTCTATATTTGATTCATTCGCGAATCGAATGCAGGTGATTTTTGTCAGATATTAAGTAATAATAATATCTGAATTTTTATATTTCTGTGTAAGAAATAATGAATTTAAATAGTTTATCTATCGATATATACAGGGTGTCCCAAAAGTCAAGGATCAAACGTAAACACGAGATAGGTGAGTTCAGGATTGTCCAAAATAAAAAAAATTTTTAATAAAACTCTCTTAGTTTTCGAGTTATGGGAATTTTTTTGAAAACCGTGAAAATCGCTACCCTGCTCTAAATAGTTGAATGCTGTGGCTACGAATTTTCATATTTTATAATTCTAATTTTTGTTACGGAATCCTGAATAATACTGCTATCGATCACAAAACAGAAAATAACTAAGAGTATTATACTTTTTGAGAAAAAAAATATTTTTGTCAGATTCATGTGTCAAAAAATTTTAATCAGCTAACTTTGACTCTTGATATCTTAAAAAAAACTGTATCAAACAATAATGGCAAATTATCTAAAAAATTGAGGCATTTAATCAAGATTTCAAAATGGTATAAAACATTCCACTTTTTTAAAAAACAAAAAATAATATTTGCATTTTTATGCGAAAGAAACTAATTTCAAAATACAATTCGTAATTGGCTAAAGGGTAGAATTTAACATGAAAACTAATTTAATTTATTAAAATATTTTTATATATATTTATTCGTGTTTAAAAACGCGGTCAAAAACAACTCTCTTTGATATATTAATTATTCTTTATTATATTAATTAGAAAACTATATAAATATTGAGTTTAAATTTGGCACAGAAATTTGAATTAATAAGTCCAACTTTTGTATCAAGTTTCAGCTTTCTAACTGGTAGGCTCGTCATCCAATGCCAACTTTGTAAACACCGTCCGAATTTTGAAAAAGTTTTCACTTTTTTCTCCCATTATATTTTTATCTCACGTGGGATAAAAATGAAAAATATCTTTGTCGAGACTCACTTTAAAAGATATACGAATGTTTGGTCAGTTTATAACTTTTCTATAAAGAATGATCGTTTGTGTCTCTTGTCCAACTTCTTCCTTTTGCTTTTTGGTGTCTTTTCACTCTAAAGCCCATAGTAAGTAAATATTTAACATTGCAATTCAATCTCGGCGATCCAATCCTACTATTTATTGAAGGATATGAAAAATAGACATTAGCTGTCACTATCAGTTCACCTGAAAGACACCTGGCGGATGAGTAAACGATTGAACAAATATGACACCCTCGCTTCCAATCCACTCCGATATGCAAACAGCACAAGTGTCGCTTAACAAAACAACAGTAAAGTAAAAGAAGCCACTACTACTATCTCTAAAAGTATCATACTACGTTATTATAGATAGAAGGGAAGATGTATGTTTACTAAATTGACTTTTGGCTAGCTGCTAGCAGGCTAGTAATAGGGATAGGGACTAGTTAGGAAAAAATGTTCACTTCTAAAACAAATGGTAATCTCAAAAATAGAAGGAAATGTATATATGAAATTTCAGAAAAAGCGACTTGGGTCGCTCTCCGCAAATGTAGAATCGTCAATTTTTTTTCAGCCAACGATATAAAGCTAGAAAGATGTAAAAAGGTGCAGCTTAAAGTAGGGATGTACGGAGGTGGGTTTTCCGGAACCGGAGATTTTAAATTTGATTTATCGGAGCCGTAGTCGGAGTAGAAGAGAGATGAAGTAAAAAAAAATTTAAAATTTAAAAAATATAAAATTCTAGGTAGGTTTCACAAAAATAAAAGACAAACATGACTCTATAAATATATTTCGGAGTACAAGCCAGGAGTTAAAAGAGAAAACTTTTCTCTGTACCCCGAAATATATTTATAGTCATGTAATAATCATCTTGTCTTTTATTTTTGTGAAACCTACCTAGAGTTTTATATTTTAAAAATTTAAATTTTTTTTTTAATTTATTAAAATAAGTTTCACGAAGAAACTCACCATTCTCCCTTAACAAAATAGAAGAGTGATGTATTTAACCAACTGTTAATGGCAGTCCTAATGAAATAATAGAAATATAATTGAGTATTTTTTTTATTAGAAATATAATTCAGTAATCAGTCTCTTTAATCAGTCAAATTTAAATAATAATAGACATACGTAAGTAACATGCACCAATAGAAAAATATGCTGGAGTGAGGGGATTCCCCGACCGACAAGCTTTGGCTAGCCACGGTCGAATCTTTCGATCTTCTTTATAACCTCCGATTCAAAATTATCAAAGTCAGAGTCGGAGGTGTAAAACCAATTGGAAGTTCCGGCGTTTTGGAGTCGGAGTCGAATTATTATAAAATAATAGTTGAAAATGATTTTTCTCTACGTTTCAGACATTTTTAGATTTAAGATTCAGGGTGACACGTAACTTTGATAACAGAACGAACGGAGGAGAAATAATTAGATATATTAGATAAATTCAACTTCTAGTTTTCACTTTTGCGTTCTTAACTTTCACTTGCCTTAATATTAATCAAATCACGTGTTGTTACTACGATAATCAAATTTCCCTGCTTTTAATTTACCACCGTCATTCGCTGACAAAATTAACTCCAGTTTTTATTAATAAATTATTATTAAAAATGAAAAGAGGTAAAAAAACTTATTTACTTTTTTAAAACCAATTAGAAGTTTATAAAATAAATTACTAGATAATAAATGCGAGCACTCAGGAAAACTATAAATTTATTAGTTCATCTTATAATAGATCAATCATATATAATTAAGTTATTGAGCAATAAATTTTCTTTTGAAAGAATGCCTTTGAAGTTTTCCATTCGAGAGAAAGTTTATTCTCCTAGTTTTAATTACATAAAATGTATTCAATTATCCAGGACATAAATAAATAACTAAACAAATATCACTTTCATTTACCATTGGTCAGTTTAACTGTACTCCGGCTATAGCTATGAAGAAAATTTTCAGAAATTGAATAAGTAGGTATTTTAGTGACATTCAAATACATATCGTTTTAATATTTAACGCCTAATGATGTAACCCGCAATTCAGAGCGTTCGATTTGAATGCATAATCTAGAACATACAGGCGAAACTCTATCTTTATTTTTTAACCCCCCTCCCCCCATTTTAGGCCCCTAAAAATGACTGTTTTTTATTATAGGTCTCTTTTATAGTAAATTTCATTTTTTTTTTTTTTAGTTTGAAAATTTTATAATTTTAATTTTTTAACACTCACCCTCCATTAATTTTTGGTTTGATTCCAACCAAAATCGAATCATCTCTTACTCTCAATATAAAGATACTACATGTTAAATTTTGTTTTGATATTCACACTAGTTTTTGAGCTAGAGCGTACACAGAATTTGGTAACGTACTAACAGACATTTCGATAAAATCAATAATATCTCAAAAAATACAATTTTTTTGATGTTCACTCATTAAGGTTTTTTTATAGAGTAAAACATCATGGTTTTGGTCAATTTTTTTAATCGAATTAGTTTTAGACGATTTTGAGATATTTCGAAAAAACGAAGCAAATAATCCCACTTTTTTCATGCACGATTACAATACTTGAACATACCCTATATGGTAAAGCAAAAATTACTACTTATACCGGGTGAGTTTTTTATCTTGAGACAGTCTAATAACTCAAAAACAGTGGATTATATGAAAAAAGTTTCAAATAAAAGTTTATTTTTATCAAGAGGGAAACTAAACTACGGTATTGTTTCTCGACCTGGAACAAGCTTTCAAGGGTATTTCGAGGTCAAGTTCTGTTTTTTAAATAGAAACCTATATATTTCTTTTCATATTCATAATCTACAAGAAAAACTGAACAACTTTCATAAGAGCTATTTTTTTATCCGACATCATTAAATACAATATTAAATCAATTATTAGATCTCAAAAAAATCCTAATAATTATTTTTAACAATTATTCAACTTAATTATCAAATAATAATGATTAAATAATTAATTATTAAATAAATAATTATTAAATCGAAAAGTCACAACAATTAAATAAGTGCTTATAATTATTTTAATACTACATTATACACATATTTAAGTGATTATTTTCTACTTAATAGAACTACTTAAACTTTTTGAGTTTAAAAAAGTTTCTTTCTCGTGTCAATCCAGAAGATAGTTATATTGTATTATTACAATAAAAATGGAGCATTTTTTGTTGAAGACAGAATTGAAATGGTCTTAATTTATGGAGAATTTGGAAGAAGTGTGCCATAGGCTGCCATTGACATGGATGCCGAGCGTTTTTCTGATAGGAATACACCCTCACGAGCTTCATTTTATTGAGTTGTAAATTTGTTAAAAAAAACAAAACAGGAAATGTAAAAGCTACGAAGAAACTGAAACTGCCCAAAAAACGAAATTGTAACTGGAATTTATCCAGAAGAATTGCGATAACACTCTGGAATGTCACAGAACAATGTCGAAAAATTAGTAAATTGTTAATTATTATTAAATTATTTATTTAATGCAATTGGATGTTGATGAAAGCAGTCCACGGTGGTTGTAAAAAAATAAGACTATAGAGGTTTTATTATTTTACATTTATTTGTTAAACCGACGTTTCGGAGATTTATTCTCTCCTTCTTCAGGGTAACAAAAAGTCAATGAAAGTAGTTCAAATCATAATTACTTTCTGTCTCCTTTGACAATGCCAAAAAAACATTATAAAAATTTTTCATCTCGAATAGAAATAAAGTAAAAGCAATTGATGATCAATTTGTTAATGAGATATATCACTTAATAATTAAATTAATATTTAAATATATTATTTAATAATTAAATATTTGACCATTATTATTTGATAATTAAGTTGAATGATTGTTAAAAATAATTATTAGGATTTTTTTGAGATCTAATAATTGATTAAATATTTTGTTTATTTGATGTCGGATAAAAAATAGTTCTTATGAAAGTTGCTCAGTTTTTCTTGTAGATTATGAATATGAAAAGAAATATATAGGTTTTCATTTAAAAAACAGAACTTGACCTCGAAATACCCTTGAAAGTTTGTTCCAGGTAGAGAAACAATAGTGTAGTTTAGTTTCCCCCTTGATATAAATAAACTTTTATTTGAAACTTTTTTTCATATAATCCACTGTTTTCAATTTATTAGACTGTCTCAAGATAAAAAACTCACCCGGTATATGCCCCTCCTTTAATCAGCTATTTTAGATTTTTAGAAATTGTTTATAAAGAAATTGTATTATAACAATTAAGATCAACCACTTTCCTTCCAACATTTTTAAAACTCGGTACATTCAGCAGGCAGGATTTGGGGGCTGAAGCAATAAATTTACTCAAAAATTATCAAATTGTTTCTCATTTTCATATTGTATTTAGAAATTCTGAAATCATTTTGTACCATGATGTTTTATTGTCTTTCTGACTGTCTTGTCTGAATTAGATTAACCATCACTCAAAAGCTGTAGTATTTTATTTAAATTTAAATTTCATAAATAAAAATTGATAAAAGAAAAATTTTTGCTGAAACGCTTGATATTCTAATAAACGTTATTACTGATTGTATTTTTAAAGAATTTTATTTCTTAAGAATTTTATATATATATTCGAATGTTTTATTTCGTGAATGTGCGGTTGAACATTTCGTTCATGAGTATCTGATCGGGGGAAATTATTAAATAGAGCATGTATATAAGGATCTCTCTTCCTTAGGTTTAAGGCCAAATACAAGTCCAGACCTGTTTCTGTCTATTAAAGATTTATTTCTTAATTTCTGTTATTATAGGAATTGCCATTCACAAGGTGTATTTGGACCAAAAGATACTTGTTATTTTTTTTACTTAGGGAAAGTGGTGTAGGTTTTAGGTGAAACATGATATTAATTAATAAAGTAAAGGGAGTGTAGTTTCACAGTGAATGAAATAAAACTCAAAGAGGTTTATACAAACTCAATATATTTCGGATTATTAGTCCATCATCAGGAGTTTACAGATTACAAACTGTTTGTATAAACCTCTGAGTTTTATTTCATTCACTGTGAAATTACACATTAATACTTGTTATTTAGTGATAAAATATTAAATTGGAGTTACAAAATTCAGTAAAAAATGAAATAAGGAATTATCTAGTTGCTTATTTAAATATTTATTAAATAATTATATTATCGATATTCCCCCCTTAATTTTTGTTCGATTTCAACTAAAATCAGATCAGCTCTTAATCTCAATATAAAGAATCTATACGTAAAATTTTATTTTGATATTCAAACTAGTTTTTGAGCTAGAGCGTGGACAAAATTTAGTAACGTACTAACAGACATTTCAACAAAATCATTACTCTTGTAAAATATAATTTTTTCGATGTTCACTCATTAGGGCTTTTTTGTAGAGCAAAACGTCATGGTTTCGCTCAATTTTTTAAATAAAAGTAGTTTCTGCCGATTTTGAGATATTTCGAAAAAACGAAGCAAAAAAAACTTTTTTCATGCACGATTACAATACTTGACCAATGAGCATACCCCGTATGGTAAAGTAAAGAGATTAAGAGTGTTATTCAGGTAATAAATACCTGTACTGCGTGAACTTGCATATAATAAAGAAAGGTCAGTGGTATGATGATAGGATATATGAGGACAAAGGATCAAATAATAAAGGACCTACCAGTCCTAGCACATCATCAATCGTGACGTTTCGCTTTTTATCAAATCTTCTTCAGGCTTTTGATTTTATACTATACATTTCGTTTTAGAACGATGAAATAACTGATTGGAATTGTGTTTAAAACTACATTGAAAGAACTTTTGTTCTATTGTTAGTTTGTTTTTAGGAGTAATATTCCATTAAGCTGGGATCCTAGTAAACTTCAGATTTTCAAAAATTTAGATAAACCATCCCATACTATGTCTGTATAGATCAATGGCCTAGTCCAGTCGTTTCTAATCTTTGGTCCTTAGACCTTTAGAGGTCCATAGGGCTGGCGTCTAAAAACGATATTATAATTGGGAACACTCGAAGGGAGGATTTGAAGTATTAAATTCACTCGAAAATTTTTAATAGTTTATTTTTATATTCTATTTAGAAATGTTTTAAACTTGAAGAAAAAATCATTTTTAAGCATGATTTTTACTATCTGTGTGTCTGCTGGATATGATATCCAGGATATCTCAAGAATGTAAAGAATTTTACCTGGGCTTTAAATTTCATAAAAGAAAAGTTTGATGTTCAAAATAGGTTAATACTTATTTTTTTATAATATTGAAGAAGGTGCAGTTTCTATTGGACTCTGCATCGTGAAATGAAGAAGAAGGGGAAGATATTTTATTGGCTGGGTTGGAGTTAAAGGTATCTCTGGCTGTGGTTATAGGTTGCCGGGAAGACGGTGGCAGAAAGCGAGTTCCAGTCTCTAGAATTCATAGGGATTAAGGATTTTGTGTATACAATTCATTTAAAACAGATAAAAGACAAATGCCGATAGTAATAGTGTTAAAATTTCTAATCAATCTAATAAAGAGAGATGTTGAGCTACTGAATATGAGGTTAAAAAAATCCTTCTGACATAATAAAAATAATTCATAACTCGGATTTAGGAGTACACCATCTCTCTAAAATAAAGATTTTTAGAGGATCATTGGAATATTTTATTTATAAAAGAGGTCCGCGACTCTTCAAAGTTTCGGAGCCACTAGACTAGTCAGTGGTTTCACACAGCAATCTATCACTTGATCTGTATTGAATACCTTAGCTTCAAGTATAACGGACAGTTTCTTTTTAGTTATTAAATTTTACTATTACTATTAGTTCGAAACGAATAAATAAGAAATCGAATGAACATGGACTGGGATCTTATTGACGAAATCCAAAAAAAACAAAAAAAAAAAAACAATTAGTTTGGTTTGGACACGTAAAAAGTATGGAGGAAGAACGAATCCCAAAAAAAGGCTCTAGAATGGATCCCCCTTGAAAGACGAAAAAGAGGTCGACCCAGGCGCTCCTGAATGGACGAGGTGAACAAGGCTATGGGCTGGAACACACTTGGCGTTTTTTCCGATCGGATTTTTTTGCCGCTGCCGCTCTAGCGTTTACACACTGGGCGGTAAACATTCCTGCCGATATGACACTGTTTAGCATAAAAAATAAATATAATCTCACCGATTAGTATAATTATGCATATAACAGGTACTATGTCTATTGAAACTTTAAAAATGTAATATAAATAAAATGATCTTGAAAATTAATTTTTAATGACTATTAATTATTAGTTATAATGCTATTTAATTGACCTTAATAGTCTTAAATTAATTTAATATAATATGAATGATTTGTTAATTTACTTTTATTAATTTTACTTCGGTGTCTTGTTTATCTTTATGTGTAATGTACGATGTTTTTGGTTTGTTTTTGAAATTTTGATTCTTCGCATTTGCTAGTAAATTTACGATTGCAAATAAAATAATTAACTATACACCACTCTCAATTTTCAACTTCAGCGGTCGTCGGTAGACTGGACGCCGAGTGTGTAAACGTGCATTTACTCATGTAGGCCACCATTTCAGCGGCTAGCCGACGAATGTAGTTGTCGGTAAAAAAACCGACGAAAGTAGTGGCAGTGGTCGGCTGCATCGCTGCCGTCGACGTTAAATAATCCGATCGTTTATTTTACCGCCCTCTACTGGCACGGCGGCATCGGTAAAAAATCCGATCGGTAAAAAACGCCAAGTGTGTTCCAGCCCTATGCGTTCTAGAAATCTCGAGATTGTGGATGCCTGGGAACGTGAAACGTGGAAACTGGGAACGGAGAAGCGTCGCCAGACGTACAAATCCGGAAGAAGAAGAAAAGAAGAAATGTTACTATTAAAAAAAATGAATCTTTTGAGTTTACACACGACAGTTCATAAATTGAATAGTCACTATATGACAATGGTGTTCATTTTACGTTTTACCAACTTAATGCATTCTCTTGTTTCCTTTCAAAAGAAGGAGCGTTTAAAATATCTTTTAAATCGCGTCGGCGCTCAATGAGATGATTCCGATGATGATAATAATTTCAGGGCCAATTTTCCGAACGATTACCAACCGGCGTATATACCGGTCGGTGTATTTTTACACGTGTCTTACGGTAAACGGTCGGTGTCCAATTGACAGCCGCCGTCGCAATTAGGGCGCTGGCCAACTTTTGTATTTTTTATATTTTTTTCATTTTTTTTTAAGGGGATTCTGGTGTTTTCTTCTGGCTGGCCATTAGCTCGTTTGGCACGCGACAACCTTTGCATTAAATCACTTCAAATCTGTTATGATTTAACTCTTTCTCGTCCCCCTTGCTGTTTCCTTTAAACACAGAGAGACACTATATTTCGCTGAATATATATATATATATGTATATATTCTCAGCTCATCTCTTACTTCAGGTGTCAAAGTGATTTGTCCTTGTGTTCGTTTTTTCATTTCTATTTTTCTTCCACATCCATTTCCGCTCATAATCGCGAAGGTTAATTAAAATAGCGTTTCAAAATAGAGCTAGATAAATATACACCTGCCAAAGTTTTCATTCAATAAGTTTAGCTCCTTTTCAACTAAATCCCTGATACGATAGATGTTCCTATTAAAAAAAGAACTTTTTGATTTATTGAATTGTTTGTAGATATATATCTTGTTAATTGGAAAATTTATTTCGCCCTAAAGCTCGTTTAAAATAATGAATTAAAAATAAGTAAAAAGTAAATGTTATTAATGGAAAATTATTATTATTATTTTTTTTATTTTTAAGAAAATTTATATTATATTTTTTATATAAAAAAAAATTAATGTTTGATTTATTATTTTATCACTATTATCTTGTCATGTATTAAGAAATCAACTATGGGTTGATGGACTCGAAATGCTGACAATGTGCTACAGAAGAGTTCAAGTGTAGAAACATGAATTGTTCAAAAGATTGCAGGCATTATATATTTGGCCAGAACTACAATTATTCCCAAGATATGGGTTCGTGGAGCATTCAAATAATGATCTTTATCGAAGGATCTGCAGATTAGAGATAGTTTGTCTTCCTTAAAGCTCTATTGATTCTATCTCATCATCAGAACTTTCAAAATTGAATTATTATAATATTTCCTTCTAATAATATAACAAATCATCAACTAAAATATACTCAGTGGTAAATATTCAAGAATTTTCTTCTTTTGCTGTACTCGCTTGGAGCAATGGTGGATAGTTATTAATTAAGACAAGAGAATAATTGATGAATACCTACCTTTTTATTTATGTTCTTTTGTTACTCAAATAAAGTATATATTTCTAAATGATCAAAGTATTCATTAAAAGTGGGGAAAATTTCAAAATTGATGTTTGCAGGACAAATAAAAAATTTAAAACTTTATTCTACAGGGGTTTGTGGGAATACAATAAAGTGCCAATTGAGATAAAGAATGCCACGGGAATTCATGAATTCAAGAATCGATTGTTAAAATTTGTAATTTCGAAGAGATGATCCTCTTATGATATCTCTACCAAAATGATAATGCTAAGTTGTGATATACTTTGTGTTGTCTATTATTATTATATTGTATATTATTATAATATTATTGTTATAGTACATATTTGTATTATTGGATAAAAATACTTGGTAGGTTTTTCACATTAAGATATAAAAAAATAAAACGAATTTATTTTTGGAGAATCTTTGCCAGGTCAGTTACTTTCTGTTTCTCCTGAAGATGGGTTAGTCACCCGAAATATATATATCGAGATTAAAGATTCTCCAAAAATAAATTCGTTTTATTTTTTTATATCTTAATGTGGAAACCTACCAAGTATTTTTATCCAATAATTTAAAAAATGTTTCACCAAGTACCAACACCAAATTCCTTAAAAACCATATTTGTATTGTATGGTATAGTATTGTATGTGTATTATTGTTATAATATTTGTATTCTATTGTATTATTGTTGTACATTATTATTGTAATGTTTTATATTGTATTATATTGTTAATTTTTATGATTGTATATTATTATTGTATTGAATATAATTATTGTATATGTATAGCTGAAAAATAGCTAATAAAGAAAAAATTATTATGATTATTATGTGTACCATTAAAGCTTGTATTTTTGTGATTGAATTTAGGTTAAATTTTTATTTTAATCACATTTAATTAATTATAACCATTTATTAAACACAACAGCAAATAATACAATATAACTCTGACGTTTGAATTAGATCATTCTGGGATCATCTTAATAATAAGAGAACTCAATCCGATTTTCGGACAACTGATTCAACTGTGCTTGTCTAGGTTTAAGTGGCCTGTGGGCACAGTCCGGACAAGATGTCAGGATACTAATCCATCTCAAATTGGGTATTACAGATTTTTAAAGACATATGGTATGTAGTGGACATATTTATTAAATATTTCTTTTTATAGTTTTCAAAACATGTAATATGCAATTTGAGATAGCACTGGATTGGTTCACGTTGAGCTTGAAAGCTGAAAGTTGGCATAAAGAAGCAGTTTATTTAATAAAAACATGTGTATCGAATTTTAGCTGATTAGCGACAATCGTTCAAAATATAGACTTCTTTTTTTTTTTTTTTACATTTCTCAGCCGGAAGTTGTGAATACAATGCATAGAAATTCTAGGTGGGGTTTCAAGAAGTTTTGAATGATACACCTAAGATTCACGACCAATTAGTCCTAACTAAATAAGTAAGCCTATTGGGACCAATAAATAAGAATAATATATTCATTTTTTCTACCTGCACTGGTTGTGCCTACCTTAAAGGGGTAAGCCTTTGTATCTCGCTGATTTGGTAATTTTATGTTGGCGAACAGTTAAAACTAGAAACCTGAAACTTAGGATAAAGATGAAAATAAAAATGAAAATTAGTGCGTTTCAAACATCAGATTTATAGCTATAATCGTTCTTGAGCACCCGATTATTTCTGGCTTGAAGTTTAGCACAACATCTATCTAATCAATAAGTAGGTACATAGTTTTAAAAATTCAAATATTGTAACACTTATGTTTTGCGACCTTTCGTTCTTGATCTATTATATTATAACAAGAAACATGTCTAATATAATAAAAATAAAACAAGAAAGAAGAATTTTTATAATTTTATTATTTTTCATCTAATAACATAATTGCTTAAGAATAAATTGAAATAAATTATAAACTTAAATATCTTAATTGTTAAAAATACTTACGTATGTACAATTTTTCATTTTAGAATTTTTTAAAACTGAACATGGGCTAAAGCAAGCCCGAGACATGTATTTAGTGAAAGAAATATATTGAAGGAGACAATAAAAGAGTGTGTCTTCTGCTGGAATTATACATTTTATTTATTTATAACGAGACTATAGTTTCGAGGGCTTTGCCCTATTCATCAGTCTATTACAATGTATTCACAGGAATTAATTTATGAATGAATTCGAAACTATAGTCTCGTTATAAATAAATAAAATTTATAATTCCAGCAGAAGACACACTCTTTTATTGTCTCCTTCAATATATAAAAATTCTGCTACTCTCGGCAAAAACTTTCAATTTAATATGAAAGAAATATTTATATTTTTTTCATTAGAAAGGCAACTTTTTAAATTTCACAAATACCTCGCTTTGCGTCGTTTCGTTTTGCGTTTTTTTTAGAAGTTGCGTCGCTGCTTAATTAGTACTAATTTTCACTGTGCGTCGTTAGATTTTCGAGGTTGCGTTGTTTTGGGTTCGAGTCTTTAATTTTTTTTTTGAAATTTTCTTTTTTTCTAAAAAGATGGCACCACTTTTGTTTCTAATTGTGCCATGCCATCAAAACTCGGGGATTCCCTTTCTAACTGAAAATAAACGCAATTTTAATACAGTTTTATTTTCACTTTGTTTTGCTAATTTTCTAGAGTTCAGTTTCAATTATGTAGTGTGTTGTGCTTTTTGTAACGTTTCGTGTTGTGATTTTTTTAAATGAGAATAATAAATTTTTATAAATTTTTACGGGTTGTTTCTGGTTACAAAAAAGGTAAATATTTTTCCAATTTATTTATTGGCAGAGTTATATTATTTTTTTTACATACACTTGTAATTTTACACTATGGACTCATCAGACAGTGATTAATTTTAATTTTGTTTTTCATAAATTAATTGAATAGTTTATTTTGTTTTAATTGAATACGTTTTTTTTATATGTATGTAATAAAATTTTATATTATTTTTGTCTTTTAAATGTTAACTTTGTTCAATTTTCTTTTAAAAAAGTAGTATTTTCGTAACCTTGGAACCTATCTTCGATCTTTACATGGTTTGCTATAGAAAATCTTAATTCACTTTGCGTCGTTTCAATTTGCGTCGTGTTTTTTTGGAACGTAACCCCGACGCAAAGTCAGGTATTGGTGTATACATATTAGGAATTTTGACAAAAAGAAACATTAATAATTTTTTCAAGTTTCAGAGATTTCTAAACACTAATATAATCAAAAAAAATTGAATAAATACTCCATTATTACTTTAATTTACTAGTTTCTTTTTTCAATGAGCCTGAAATACATTCAATTTGCCTAGTGATATATTGAATATATGTAATATATGTATATTTATATTTAGTAATGAAAGGATTGTGCATTGTCCTACCTAAATACTGAACTGTAGAGTGTGAAGAATGAAAGTTATTACGCATATATGCTAAAATCACTATATTCTATAGTGGTTTAGGAAAAAATATTCGAATTTTTTTATTAATTTGCTGAGATATTTTAGTTCTAAACTAGTTATAAAAATGTGGGGATGTGCATATTTGTATACAACCCTTTTTTACTCTACCTGAAAATCGTCTCTGAATATATTTCATTTACCTATATGAATTTATTTATAAAACTTTAAATTTTAATTATAAAATTAGCTAATTAATAGTGTAAAATAATTATCCTCAATGTCATCTTGCGGATAAACAGAAGCTTGGCTCGATTCACGGTATAAATTAATTAAAATTAGTCAAAGTGTATTTTAATAAAAAAAATATGAATAAAAATAAGTCGCAACTGGGTGTATAATAATAATAATAATAATAATAAAGTGTAATATATTATTCACAAAACCGTTTATCATGTTATTCAGGTATTCTTTGCGAAAGAAAAGATGAAGATGAAGCTTTTAAAAACATTCCATTTCATTTTTCCATTATATACCTATGTATTTCAGACTATCCCTCACACGTGAGGGGTAAATTAATTTTTCTCAATGATAAATTATTATATTTCTCGCTAGTCGAGAAATTTATAAAGCGTTAAATGTTTTTCTCCCCGAGTCGATTGATGATGTTGAAATGGAGCCACACGACCACCTTTAGAGCCGAAGGTGAACTCGGGGGAGATTTAGGGATAAACGCATGATGGGGTCACTGACCCCCTCACTCCCCCTTAATGGACACGAACCAGCTCCATTTCACATGCCACATTTTCTAAGAAATTTGCAAAATGGATTGGAATATTTGCGTAAAGTCTTTTCTGTTTTTGAAAAGCTGCCAATTTCGCACTCTACCTTAAAGTTCACCGAGAAAAAGAAAGAATTGAAAGGCTATTTTGTTTCTTGGTGATTAATGATGGAAATTGTTTTATCTCAGTTCACTATACAAAACGAATTAAATGTCCGAAGATATACTGTTTATTTTCAAACGTAAATGCAGGTATTTATGGACAGCCTATTTCTGGACAAAACAATTATTTTTCCAACACCTAAAAACCTTTCAAAAGATCTCAAGAAAGCTAGAATTTTTTTATCAACACACATCGGGCAATTATGGTGAGGTCTTTTCTGAAGAGAATTTTTTATTTTGAATTAAAATTAGAGAATAATATTTTTATCTTAGATATGGTACTATAATGTTTTAAAATTATAAATTGTGATGTTTTTTGAGGCTCTTGAAAACCTTGAAAACAGATGTAATGTCTTCGTTAGGAAAAAGGAAATAAAATTTCTTTATATTCTAACAAATTTATTTTCATGAAAAACTTATGAGACGTTTCGGCGGATATTCTCACACCATCATCAGTCTACAAGGAAAACATAATCTTAATTACAGTAAATTACTAATTACATGTCATTCTTAAGATAAAAGAAGAAAAGAACTCACCCAGGCTTTTCATAATATAGTACATATGTCTTGTGTAGAATGTCATTTTCTTTTTACAATTAATAACATTTTAATCAAAAATTAATTATTAATTGTAAAAAGAAAATGACATTCTACACAGACATATGTACTATATTCATTAAAAGCCTGGATGAGTTCTTATCTCTTTATCTTAGAAGAATGTCATTTTCTTTTTACAATTAATAATTAATTTTTGATTAAAATGTTATTAATTGTAAAAAGAAAATGACATTCTACACAGACATATGTACTATATTATGAAAAGCTTGGATGAGTTCTTTTCTTTTTTCTTAAGAATGACATGTAATAAGTAATTTACTGTAATTAAGATTAAGTTTTCCTTGTAGACTGATGATGGTGTGAGAATATCCGCCGAAACGTCTCATAAGTTTTTCATGAAAATAAATTTGTTAGAATATAAAGAAATTTTATTTCCTTTTTCCTAACGAAGACATTACATCTGTTTTCAAGGTTTTCAAGAGCCTCAAAAAACATCACAATTTATAATATTTTTATCATTCTCTATAGTTTTAATGCAACAAGAAGATCCCAAATTCGAGCCGCGGCTGATTGTTTTGTCTGTGATAAGATTTTTTCTTATTCTCTAATCTCTAATTCTAATTCAACACGAAGATCCCAGGTTCGAGCCACGACTCATTTTTTTGGCTTATAATAAGATTTTTTCTTATTCTCTTTATGTAAGAAGATCCAGGTTCGAGCCTCGGTGGATTCTTTTCTTTGTAATAAGATTTTAATTATTCTTTAATTTAAAAAAATATTATTATTTTAATTATAAATTTATCACATTAAATATGATAGTTTGATAGGATATATACCTTTTCAACATCAAATTCAGACTAAACAATTTCAAAATGAGATTATTCAACTTTAAAATAAATTAATCAATTTCAAAATAGAAAAATTCAATTCCAAAATAGAATTAATCATTTTCAAAATGAAGTGAATTTCAAAATATAACTATTCCTAATTTGAAATTAATTAATTTTATATTTAAACAGACTATCTTCAATTTTAAATTTATTATTCTTAATTCTATATTAATTATTTGCAATTTGAAATTGATTCATTCCGATTTATGGGCGAAAAGGTAGAAAATTCAAAAAATAAAAGAAATTTTTTTTGGAAATAGTCGTCGTGAATTACTTATTTTTTCAATACGATTAGTGTCGAAAATTTTGAGAAATAATAATATTGAAGGATAACGGATGATTAAAACTTAAAAGTGAGAGAATAATTGACATGGTAAGAGTCATATCAGTCTTAGAACAGAGAGTACCCAATAATAATGATAAGGAATGTTCAGACAAATTCTAGGTAGATAAAAAATTAACTGAAGAGTTTGGCAAAAGGAGACAATATACTAATTATAAGAAAAAATATAAATTTAGTATTTTCATATTTCAATACCAAATAAAAAATTACTCTCATTAAAAAAAAAAATAAAAAAATATAATTTTATCCTCTCAAAAAATCAAAAAGATTTTCTTAGCGAGATTATCAGAAAATCATTTAAAAAACTTTAAGAAATTCTGATTAAATCTAAAAGACAAGCAAATTTATGGTTTGTGGCTAAAATCAGTAACCGCTACAGGCGCTTAGCCATCGGTGTATAACATACATATTCTTGAGGAAGACCTGTGGCTGTAGTTTTGATGGTAAAGGAGTCAGAAGAACAAGACATGTGCAGTTAATTTGTATTTATTAAATTAACGCCCTCAGGGCTGATGTTTCGGCCCCAAGTCTACCTGGTCTACCTGGGGCCGAAACATCAGCCATCCTCAGAGCCGGCTGGCAATAAACATCAGCCATCCTCATAACTTGCTGGCAATAACACTGACGAACAATGAAATTTTCCTTTAAATAAAACTATGTGGGCTTTATGTATTCAGATGTGCTGATAACGAATATCGCATCCGTTTTTCTCAATCACCTAGATTTTTTGCGGAACACCCACATTTCGAAATGTGGTGCTACAGAAGAATGATGAATATCAAATGGATGGATAAAATTACAAATGAAGAAGTTCTTGGAAGAATCGGAGAAAGAAGAACCTTGTGGAAGAGTCTGAAGAAGAGAAGAGGTCAGATGATGGGGCACACACTGAGACATGGGGGACTGCTTAGGGGTATCTTGGAGGGGGAGGTGGGAAAGAAAACGGGAAGGGGAAGACCCAGATTAGAATATTTCAACCAAATAATTGGCGATATGGGATGCCAGACATTTAGAGAGGTCAAACAGCTGTCGGGGGACAGAGTCGAGTGGAGACGGATTTTGCATCAAACCAGTCTTAGGACTCTATACTCAATGATGATGATCTATGGGGGTTTTTCTGTTAAGGGAGAATGGAGTGGGTTCTTGGTGAAACATTTTAAATAAAGTAAAAAAAATTTTGAAAAATTTAAGAAACTTTTTAAAATATAAAATACTAGGTAGGTTTCAAAAAATAAAAGACAAGATGCTTATTTAACACGACTCTATATACCTATATTTCTGGGTATGAGCCCATCTTCAGGAGTTCACAGAGGAAACTCATACCCCGAAATATATATAGAGTCGTGCTAAATAAACACCTTGCCTTTTATTTTTGTGAAACCTACCTAGTATTTTATATTTTAAATTTTAAAAAGGATATCTATGTGATTAAATTTTATAAATTTTGGTTTCGAATCTTTAATTCCTCTGGTCACCTAAAGGAACAAAGAACCCTCTCGGGGATTAATTGCTCTCTCTCTCTCTCTCATTCTGCATTTTCAGATGACTTGACAAGCAGTTGGAAATGACCTGAGTAATAAGTGTTCAAAAGTAAGAAAATCACTTAAAAAAATGTTTAATTATAAGTGTGTTTTACTTAATATTATATGATATATCTCTATAATTTCAATCCACTAATTAAATAATAATTTTATTTTGACTTTTTAAACTAATTCTAAATTTTATTTATTTATTTTTATAACCGAACAGAAAAAGAAAGATGAGTTATTCAGAAATTTTCCTAACATAACTGTCGCTGATAATCGTACAAGGACGACGACAACACTTGTGGACAAATTTCTCTGAACTCTAAAAACGATCACGGCTCATAAATATGTCAAAAGGCAGCCTGTGCCAAGTTGTCTCGGCGATGGCGGTGCTTCTCGAAAGCACTTAGCCAGGTGAGAAGCCGACTAAAAATACCTTTGATTTTATAGTCAATGACCTCCTCCTCGTAGTCAGGATTAAATCTTCGTTCCACCTCCTCGAGAAGTCCAAATTATGGCGCCATAAAGCCATCAGAAGAGCTGCCGGCGGATGCCAACAGAACAGTCAGGTATCTGGGTTGCTATTTTGGCCAGGCCAGAAATCCATTCGTAATATCTGCCACCCCCACCGCGGTTTCCACCACCACCATGAGGCAGCAGCTGAGCTGACGGATTCAACGTTTTATTAATGTTCCAAAATGACCGGAAAATAAATCAGCAGGCAAAATTACTCGAAAAATTGGCCTGTCTTGTGGTTATTTTTTACAAATTTACAAATATACTCGTCACCTAGTGTGAAAAATAAAATAATTTGAAAAGAATTAGGAGGATTTATTTGAATCACTTTTAAAAATATTTAGTCTAATTGGAATATTATTTAAGAAGATTCAGAAATATAGAGCAAGATATTTCTTGACCTGTTTTAAAATTAAAACTATAGTTTAGTTTTCAGATTCAAATAGTGATGTAAAAAACACCCCCAGCCCCTTAGGTACAGAGAAGCGCAAGGGCTGAAGGGGAACCGCGATTTGAATTAGGTGTACACGTCTTTGGAATTAATTTGGAATTCATTAGATAATGCCCCTAAAACTGTTGATCTTTCTACTTGGAAATGAAAGTGGAAGTGGAAGTAGATGTACACGATATTAGATCGCGGTTCACCTCTCGGGGAGCCTCAAGATGTTTACGGGGGAACCCTTTATAAAATTTTGTCCCATGACGATTACTTTTTAAATAAAGGTATAAATTACGTGAAAATAAAATTTTATTTTTTTATCAAATTTTTAAAAATTACTCAGATGGTGGACCCTTTGTTCTTTCTAAAATTTTCTCCCTTGACGAAGGGTGCAAAAATGCATAACGAAATATGATTTTTCATCTTCAAATAAAAATACTAATTTAAATAATAGTAAAAAAAATTTTCCAATCAAAATCGAAATATTTATTACAAGTGGGGATACTTATTTAAATAAAAGTATTGTTTACGTGGAAATAAAATATTATTTTTTAATCAAATTTTTAAAAATTACTCATATGGTGGAACCTTTGTCCTTTGTAAAATTTTCTCCCTTGACCAAGGGTGCAAAAAGGGATAACGAAATGTGATTTTTCATCTTTAAATAAAAATAATAATTTAAATAATTGTACATTTTTTTCCAATTAAAGTCGAAATATTTATTACAAGGGAGGGGGATACTTATTTAAAAAAAAAAGTATAATTTACGTGAAAATAATTTTTTATTTTAATTACATTTTTAAAAATTACTCATATGGTGGACCTTTGCCCTTTGTAAAATTTTCTCCCTTGACGAAGGGTGCAAAAAGGGATAACGAAATCTGATTTTCATCTTTAAATAAAAATAATAAATTAAATAAAAGTAAATTTCTTTTTCCAATCAAAGTCGAAATATTTATTACAAGGGGGGACCCTTTGTAATAATTTCTAATGATGTTATATCTTACATCTATAGCTGATCTTATGGATTGTATTTTTTCTGAAAATCACCAACACTTGAATAAATCGGAGAAACATAATCACGATTCAAATTTATTCTATATAATATATATATTTTTTACAATAATAACAGGACATAATCCTATATTTATATTGTTTGGAGATACAACCTTCGATTATTTTTATAGCATTTTCTTTGGGACACCGACAATTGCCACACTTTCTTGCACTCAATGAACTTAAATTTATATTTAACATAATTATAAATCTAAATCTATAGGTGTTCTTACGTCAGCACTATCTCCCAGAGCGCACTGAATCTCAATATATAACTAGTATAAAATATGCTTGCTCCTAGTAATATCATTTCAATTGATAATAATGAGCTCTTTGTAACCAATTGCGAGATCCAAGATTATAAAATCCTTTGGCATTCTTCTCAAAATCTCCCTCAATTAAAAATAACAAAATTTTGCAACTTTGTCTTTTGAAAATGTAATCGAAAATATAAATTAACTCGATTTTTTTTTCTCTTAATTGCAATTCATTTTCTCATCATCTCATAATAATGAATTTCAAAATAATTTGCAGTGAATTTAGATCTCCGAAATCTGTAACAAAAAAATGTTTACTTAATAATATTATATTAGGATAATATATTCATATTTCACTACCTTAGTTTTTTCTCACAAGAAATAATTTACTTATTCCTATTAAGTGTTAAAAGATTTAAATTGCACATCTCCAAAAGTAAATGGAAATATTTTTAAAATAGAAGTGAGTGAAATAGAATATTTAATAATTTGAAAAATATCAAGAGAAGAGAAGAAGGTTTACGAAATAGAGTTCGAATCATCCCCCCCCCCTCTCACTGGTGTCTAAAACCCACACACTCTCACGAACACCTCTTTACAAATCATTTAAAATTAGTCCTAATGTAATTTAGATAGCTTAGGAGGGAAACAGGTGCCTCGCTTTTCGCTTTTAGGTCGCCACTAACAAATTTCAACCACAATGACATCAGATCATTCATTTGAATAGGTATACAAATATCCTTTCAAATAAATTTACCTATAATTAAAACACACGAGGTTTAAAAATATTATAACATATGAAGGTGAAAAAATAGTTAAAGCTAACCTAGAATATTTTTCTTTTTTTTATCAATTAATATGGTTGATTTGTAACATCTTTAAGGATTAGAATAAGCATAACATAAATGATAAAGATAAGTCAATGAGATTGTCCCTGCTTGATGCAAATTAATATATTTATACATATTTTATATAAACACGTAACGAATATAAATATGTATATATTAGTTGAATAAAAGATTTCACTGTCGATGGTAACAGAATTGTTTTTATTTTAGGTTAAAAATAAAATGAGAGTCTTTCTGTTTTTTAAAAAGCATTTAAATTCTAATCTCCCAAGAGGAAACATGAAGAAAAAGACATTATATATTTTTCAAAATTTTCAATGTATAAATCTTAATTTGTAACTAATTTGTAACTAAATACTGAAATATTTGTGATAGACTGATGATGAAGGCAATGCCTTCGAAACTATAGTCTCTAGAAATAATAAAAAAAATTTATTTAAAAAACAGAAAACTCTCATTTTATTTTTTAACCTAAAATATGTATATATTTTTACTTTCACATTTATATTCATAGAATATCATAGCTACGAAATTCGAAACTTAAGCTCGATATAGGCTAGAAGGTCGCGACACTCCTACTTTACACCCCCTTCCTTTGTTTCAATCGGATTAAAAATTTGACATAACTTCCGATTTCAACCAAAACCTTGATGTACTTCTTTTAGCCTAAATCAAGCTTAAATTTCGTATCTCTGAGTCTTATGGTTGCGAAACGCAGGGAGGGAGGTACATTCTTACGTACGTAAACATCAACACCAGGGTTTTCTATTTTAGCCAAAATCTTGTTATACTTCTTGTAGCCTCTAGATAGCTTAAGTTTCAAATTTCAAAGCACTACGACTTTCCGAAGACGAGATATGAACTATTAAAATATTTATTTTACGACACTCCTAATTTGCAACCCCTTGGTTTAATTCAATCGGATTAAAAATTTGACCCAACTATCAACTCCATGACACTTGATAAATACACTAATTTTTAAAAAAATCGTTAGAGCCGTTTTTGAGAAAAAAAAACGTAATAAAAGAAGGGGATGTAAATTAGTAATGTCGCGATGATGTCAAATAAATGAAAATGTGAAAGTCGTGTTGGAGAACACACCAGTTAATTTTCTTATTTATTGACCTCGCGGGAACTAAATGCCGAATTCAACGAATTCAAAAAATTTTAGAGAATTTTTATACCTGCTTATATTCCAGAAAGAATTCTTATCTTGTGGAAAATACTTTGATTTTATGAGGTTAAAAAGTGAAGTAATTTATATGTACTCGTCCCTTTCATTTAAAATCTATAAATTGCATTTAAAAAAATAATCGTGAAAGAGGAGGTAAAAGATGTTTGGTAAAAATTATTAGCATTAATCAAGTCCAATTGAATATTCTCTCTCACTATAACGAGTATCGTTTTGGTCCGAGTGCAAAAGGCCATTCCTAGAATAATAGAAATTAAGAAATTAATCTCAAATAGTCTGAAACAGGTTTGAACTTGTATTTGTCATCCCTGGAATACAGAATCACTCACCCGCACATTAAATAATAAAAAAGTAAAAACTTTTTCAAGACTCGGTACACTAGAGCTATCTTAGTAATGATTAATAAACTTAAATATAAATTGTTCATTTATGGCTATACTACAACACCCTCTTAAAATCTCAATAGAATAATTCAAAAAATATTTTCTGCCTTTTGAACCAGATATTCTAAAATCTAATCAGTACTATGTATTGATACAAACGAACATTTTGACTTTGCGTTCTTGGGTTATCGTGGGTATCAGAATTAGTGATGCCCAAAGCAAGAACAAGACCAAGTCTGCAAGACCAAGACTTTGCTTTGCTCATCACTATGTAAAGTCACTTATAAAGTCTTCTATAGGGTGTTTAGAAAGTCCTGATCACTTTTAAGAAAAATATTATTATTATTTTGATTTTGAGTATTAATATTAGTGATGAGCAAAGCAAGACCAAGATCAAAACTGCAAGAGTCTTGGAGCAAGACTAAGACTGCAAGACCAAGGCCAATTCTGCTCAGCACTAATTAATATAGGCAGAGGGTGTGTTTGTAAAGTCTTCTATAGGGTGTTTAGAAAGTTCTGATCAATTTTAAGAAAAATATTATTATTATTTTGATTTTGAGTATTAATATTAGTGATGAGCAAAGCAAAGTCTTGTTCTTGCTTTGGGCATCACTAATCAGAATGCAGACACACAAAGAGAAAAAAATCATAGTTGAAAAATATTTTGTCTGCGTTTTAGATATTTTAAAGCACAATAAGCAAATATTTATTTTTATGCGTGATTTAATATATTTCTTAAATTTCTTCCAGAACTTAAGTGACTTGATTTAAATTTTTCGTTAAATTGAAGGGTTGGTTTTGTCACAAATATAATAAAACAATAATTTTAATTATCAATTAGTTATCAATTAAATAATACAAATAGTTATTAAAATTATTGTTTTATTATATTTGTGACAAAACCAACCCTTCAATTTAACGAAAAATTTAATATATTTCATTTGCAATGTGCCTTCTATGAGCGCATCAGTCAGTTTTCAACTATGAAAAGAAATTAAACATCACCAGAAGAAGCTGAAATGATTCTGAATTATTCCCTCTGTTTAAATATCAATTGATAAAAAATCTAATGTTAAATTTGAAAAAAATAACGAAAAATTCTATGATGCGGTTATCGATAAATTTTGCAAAAATGAGCGAAGAATAAAATAAAATTAAAAAAAATCAAGGTCTATTTTTTGGACAGCATCCCCTGGTTGAAAAGTTACCGCCCACTTCTATGTACGTACATATTTTATGGAATCCCCAAAACAGTTTGTTCTGTAAATTAATGACCTAATGACTAATGTACTAATCTTTTTATTGTCATTCTTTGTTTTTTGTCTTTTTATAAAACTCGACTTACGGTCGATGTCTAGGAACCTATCTAGGTCGCAAGTCGAACAGTACCTGGAGTTAAATAAATAGAACCCAACATATTATCTGCTGAAATGTGCATTCAGTGTCGTTTAGAATGCTTTTCAATATTACTGCTTTGCAAATATTTCCATTGTATTTTATTAGTACAGAGAAGAGACGATTTATTCTAGTACTAATGAGATGCTGGTCAGAAAATGTCCGAACCGCTCGCAGAGTATGGGTTGAAATATAAACAAATTCTGGCAGCAAAGCCATAATTCAAAGTTGCAAGTCTATTGGCCGATTGCCATTGAGCCCCCCTTTCACCTTCTCCTCTGCCCATTCCACATAAATGCACTTAAAGTGCCGAAGAGATTGCAGAGGACGAGGGAGCTCATTTGGTCCATCATCATTCTCGACTGGTGTCAAAAGAGCGAGAGTCCGATCATTCATTGATTATAAATCGTTTGCTTTGTTCGATACGATATACAAACGAATTGATATCCCCCCCCCTCTCAAACCCTCACCACTAGTTCTCTTGTCTCTCGGTTTAAGGGTAATTTATTATGCTAACATACATACATAGAGCCCACTAGTAACCGTTAATAACATTAAAATATGATGCAGATAATTTTGGCAGTAATAGTCAAACATTTAAATTAATTATTCTTATGCACTTAAATTTTCATATTAAATTACATTAAGAAGAATTTCCCATTCATGATATATTTTCCTAATAAATATATATATATGTAGAGAAACGTAAAACAACTGCATTCTGTAAATAAACTTTGAAGTGAAATTATAATTATTATTATTTAATTTCTAAATTTAAGTTCAAATGTGGCTATTTGGACAAAGATATTATCATTATTTTCAAAAACTCTGTTAATCTTGAAAATGATCATTTCGTAAGCCCGCTGGACGGCTTAAGGAGGTTCTTTCGCGACAATCCACACAAAAAGTTTTAGCCTCGAAACCACTCTAAAAATATGGACGGTGCTAAAATTTTAGCTTATGTTTTTTAACGTGACTGTACTTTTTACACTACTAGGCCCAAATATGTTTTTTTTTATTTTTTATCAAAACTACGAGGTAAATAATTTCAATTTTTTTTAAGTTACTCCGAATATATTATTCTAGCAAATATTAGTTTTCCATCAAGATGGTGAAAATCCTTCAATGAAAAAAAATAAAACAATGATCATTTTTCCACCCTTTCCCAATCTACCATATGTAAAAAATTTCATTTTTATTAGCAATTATTTCATGTTTGGTGTGGTAAATCATCTTCAAATTTTAACACTGTGTTTATTATGGGTTTAATGACTTATATTCCAAGTGTCGAAGACTTCTTGAATTTTTATATTTGTGAAAGAACTACCTTAAGTAGGTTTTCAATTGACTCAAATTTTTACTTTCACATTTATATTCATAGAATCTAATGTTGAAGTATTGCGTTGCCTTGTCTGGGTCCTGACTCTTTGAGAGCTTGCATCTCAGAGATGAAAAAAGTTAATTTCATTTTGTAACTTCTAGGTTTTATCTCTTTTTGTTTGATTGGTTATCGTGTTTAGAAATGCTTGAAACGTGAAGTAAAGTTTTTTATCTGCCTGTCTTATTACAGCATGTTGCATTCTAGATTCTTGTGATTAGTAATATGATGGTTTCCACTTAGGATGAATCCTGAAAGAATCGGTCGACTCCATTCAAGAATAATTAATAAACAATTTATTGAACCAAGATATTAAATTACATAATATAATATACGTTTGATTTTTTTTACTTTTCCGTTCGACTTGTTTGGTTTAGATTTCGGAGATAGCTTCTCCACTATCGACGGTCCTTAATCTTCTTCGCATGCGATATTCTGCCAATTGTCCTTGTTATAATAAAAAGAAATATTTCTTGAAAAAACCTTTTTTGGGTTATTCGATTTATAAAGAAAAACAAAACAAATAAAAATTGAATAATAGTGGATGAAAAATGAAGATATGATGATATGATGAAAAAGGGGGTTAAGTGCGATTGGTTTATCAGGTGGTTTAGACCAGTCTGGGTTTTTCGTCTGAACCTATCCAATACCTTATTTAGGTCGTCCAGCAATCTCTGCATGAAATAATTTCAATAATAATAGCTTGCTATCCAACTGAAAAAACATCTGGAAGTTAAGCATGGTCACGATCTGCCCGGTGGTAATGTCTGCGGAAGGAGTCGTCTCATCAAACTTTGATAAAAATATTGAGGAACTTGCCTTGCTGAACACTATCTCAAGGCAGGCACAGATGGCAATTATTCT
The DNA here is from genome assembly GCA_024734495.1 of Forficula auricularia. Classification (NCBI taxonomy): domain Eukaryota; kingdom Metazoa; phylum Arthropoda; class Insecta; order Dermaptera; family Forficulidae; genus Forficula; species Forficula auricularia. Next base: position 3,494,566 of record JALMQS010000085.1, on the reverse strand, counting down.
TCAAAAGTGCCACATAGTGGGAAAGTTTCTCAATTAGAGATTATCCGGTGGTCTATGTGGGTCAGAGTGAATTCCCTTCCCACATCGACCGAGCTTAATTCCAAAGTACCTGGAGGCACCGAGCGATGCTCGGTAACTTCTTCCTTCAGTTAAAAGCTTTATTTTAATATTATTTTTAATTTAAAATTCTGATAAAAAGGTCCATTTTTATTTGAGAGCCGCTTTCAAATTAAAAAAATACAAAAATATATAATAGTCGCCTGATGTAGCCCCCCCCCCCCACCTCCACCCCGCTCGACCCCACCCCCGAAACCTCTCCCTACCCCCGGATTCCCCACCACTGCACCCCAACTTCTGCACCTGTTTTGATTCAACCATATGATTCATTTTTATTCATCCAATTAATAAATAAAACCTATCAAAATGTGTTGTTTTTTCAGAAAATTGAGACCTGCTTATGCGAAATATATTTTTAAATAAATTCTTGATTATTTTTATTCTATTAAATAAATAAAGTTCTTTATAAAAGCAATTATAAAACGTTTATTAATATTTCTAACGTTTAGGGTGAACAAAATATGTTAAAATCCACAATCACAATACTTCTTCAAGGCCTTTTAGAACAATGAAACAAACAACCCATTGTCTGCCTGGGTATAAAAGGAAAAGGGAAACCTTTTTAAAACCCTAGGAATGGGATTTGTCTACCTGAGAAATAATTATAATTAATTTTATTACGAAAAAACCCATCAAAAACAATTTTGTCGAAGATGAGACCGTGACAGATCGAATTGTCACCCCAAAAACCCTCTAACCCGTGAATTTCATCAAAATCGGTAAAGCCGTTTTCAAAATAGAACTAAGATACAAATATATAAACAAATATAGATAAACAAACAAATATATATACAAACAAATAAATATACAATTTTTGCTCATTTAATAAGAGTAGATAAGATCTGAAGGGATAGCTGAAATTTTTCCAGCGCAAGCTGACAAAGTACATAAACTCGGATAATTTAATAATAAATTTATTGAACCAATTGTATTTCATGTAATAAAGTTTACATTGAATTTGAGCCTTCGACTTCGGAGATTACTTCCCCACTATCGACTGTCCTTGATATTTTGATTTTGAATCTTTTTAGTTCTTGTTAATAATAAGAGGAGAAAATTAATGAAATAAAAAATCTCTTTACCATTTTGATCCTCTCAGGATCTTCATTTCATTTTCATTCTTCAATGATCCATTATTCTCTTCGGATTCTTCGAAATCATTTCAATTTCTTAATTTCGATATATGTACCTATAATTATTTGTAATAAACTATTAGGGGAGTATTTAAATAAATAAATTAACTAATTACTCCATATTAAATAAAATTGAAAAATACCTGTTTGTTTATGATTATTTCGGTTTATCATGAGAACTTTTAAGTCTTAATATAACCACTCAAAAAAGAAATTTCCCGCATTTTTGAACTCTGAAGTTCTGAAGCTAGAAAACCAAAAATCTAAAAAGTTTTCGCATTGTAAATACAAATATTTTGTCACCAGAGTACAGGTTTTTCGTTCTTGGTTTATTTTGAGTACCGATAACTCAAATATAATACACACAATCACAAAAAAAAACTTTATGTGATAATCAAAAAATAATTCATTTTTGGTTTCTCACTATCCAAAAATCTATATAAATCACATATAATTATTCAAAAAAACGTTTTCATCACAGAGCTGTGAATTTTTTTCTATCATATATTGTAGATATAAATATATCGTTTGGATTATAGAGAGATATTTGATAAAAGATCAGAGGTGGGGATAAGAGACTTAAGCCACGTTCGATGTGCACACACATGCATGGTGCGAGGGTGCCAGAAGAGGGAAAGAGACAGAGAGATAGTCTGCAGAGCGAAAGTTAGCGAGAGAGAAAGAGAGGGCGAGTGTTTTGGAGCCAAGCCCAAGCATTAATTGCGTCAATCCCTGTAAAGTACTTGTAAATTACTTGGTTTTATTTGAACACGCTTAAGTGAAAGACTAAACGAAAAAGAAAGATTGTCAACCTGTGTGTGTGTGTGAGAGTGTGTGTAACAAACAGAGAATAAAAAAGCATCATTCTAATGATTATTAATAGAAGTTTTGTAAAATAAATTTAAAATGATATACAGAAGATTAACAAATATTCTAAATTTTAATAATATAATTTGATTGGTCTTTAAGTTCAAATGATATATAGAAATAAACATGAAGAAATTTTATAGATAAAATGTAGACAAAATCATTTTCAAAATTTTGTTTTCTGTCTGTGTCTGCTTAGATTCCGACAATCAATATAACTAAAGAAAAAAAGGAAGTTCCTATAAAGTTCGTTATGTTGTTAAAATAATTGTATTTTCAAAACTAAAAATGATTTGGAGTATTCATAACTTTCAAATGAAAAATTACAGAAATAAAAAAAATCTAATCATTTGGAGGATTCAACGGTTTTAGCTAATGACCAGAAATTTGATCACGTGTTTGTATTATTATGTTAAAGCTTTCTGCCAAGTTTCAGTATTTGCTTAAATTGCCACATCATTGATATTCGTAGGGACGTATACCGAAGTCTTGAAAATGTTTTAACTTTTTCCTTCATCATTCTGTCAAATTTCAGCTTTTTATCTTTTTTCTTGACTCTAAAATCGCCCTTGGTGAGTAAATTGGAGAAAGAAGTAAATACTTTTTCCAGACTCTGTACGCTCTCAGGCTAGAGTAGCACTAGTAGGTAATAAATAATTAACTTGATTATAAATTATTTATTTATTCATGCTTATATTATGACATCGTTTTAAAAATTCAATAAAATCATTCAAAAAACGAAGTTTTCTACATTTTTTAACCGTAAGTTCTAAAATTAAATAAGCTGACGTGTTCTGATGTGGCCATCCACTTGACTTTACCATTCAATCTGGCCCCTCCACTTATATTTAATATTAAATAAAATTATTTATATTCATGTAGGGGGGTTAGTTTTTTCCATTCTTAAGAATCCTGGGGGCCCACTGATTATGTATACAAAATTTGGTTGAGTTTGGTACAAGAGTCTAGATTTTCATTTTTTGACCTACCCCCCCCCTTTGGACGGTTAGTTTTTGCATTTTTAGACTTCTGTGGGTCCACTGATTATGTATACAAAATTTGATTGAGTTTGCTCAAATGGCCTAGATTTTTAATTTTTAACCCCCCTCCACCCCCCCTTAATTTTGGGTCGATATACACCAAAATCTAATCAGCTCTTAATCTCAATGGACCAAAACTACGTGTGAAATTTGGTTTAGATATTCAAACTAGTTTTTGAGCTAGCTCGTCCACAAAAATTTGGTAATGCAGATGACTAACAGACAACCAGACTAACTAACAAACAGACAATTATTATCTCAAAAAATATAATTTTTTCGATGTTTACTTATTAGAGCTTTTTTGTAGAGCTAAATGCCATGGTTTTGCTCAATTTTTTTAATCAAAATAGTTTCAGCCGTTTTTGAGATATTTTGAAAAAAATAAGGAAAAAAACCATTTTTTTCATGCACGATTACAATACTTGACCATACACTGTATGGTAAAGTAAAACTCAAAATCTAAGTAGTTTTACGAATTATAAATATGAGCATTTTGGCACATTAATCTAATTTTCTACAGCTTTTCGTTCTTGGTTTATCGTGAGTATCGTAAATCCAGATGCACACATTCATAAACACACAGACATGCAAGCGAACAGGATATAATAATGTCTTTCGTCACGTTTCAGACATTTTCAAAAACAATAGTCAAAAAAAATTCAATGAATTCAATACTAGGGCCGCCCGGCTGGAAAATTTACTGTAGAGTAATGACTATTCTGAAAAGTATAATGCTGAATATTTGAAAAAAAAAATATTTTATAACATTGATTCCAATATTCATTATCTAATAATGGATAGGTATATTATTCGAAAATAAATTTGGTTTGAATGGGTAAGTAATGGGCTGAAAAATTTGGCCCAGAAATATTTTTTCATTTTCATATAAAATGAAAAATTTTTTATTAATTAAAGGTGCACTTAGTCAATATCAAAAGTAAGTCTTTAATTATAACTATTTATAAATCCAAAGTGTGTTTTATTTTGAAATTGGAGAAAAAATATACGTTTTCATCACTCGGTACGCACTTTTCACTTGAGCGCCTAATTTAAGATAATTTTCTAAAATCTTTTAAGGGTTTCCCATATATAACAATAAGATATTCTCCATTTAAAATTCTTAAGCTACCAAGTTCAGAAGTGTTTCATTTCTTACTTTACCATACAGGGTATGGCAAGTCAAGTATTGTATTCGTCCATGAAAAAAGTGTTTTTTTCCTTCTATTTTCGAAATATCTCAAAAACAGCTGAAACTATTTTGATTAAAAAAATTGAGCGAAACCATGGCATTTCGGTCTACAAAAAAGCTCTAATAAGTGAACATCGAAAAACTTATATTTTTCGAGATAATAATTGTTTTGTCAAAATGTCTGTTTGTCCGTCCGTCAGGTCGTCAGTTAGTCTGTGCGTTATCAAATTTTTGTGGACGAGCTAGCTCAAAACTAGTGTGAATATCGAAACCAAATTTCACAAGTAGTGTTGGTCCATTGAGATTAAGAGCTGCTTAGATTTTGGTTCATATCGACCCAAAATTAAGGGGAGTGGAAGGGGGTTAAAAATTAAAAATATAGGCTCTTGTACCTAACTCAACCAAATTTTGTATACATAATCAGTGGGACCCCAGAGGTCTAAAAATGCAAAAACTAACCGCCTAAAATGGGAGGGGGCGGGTAGGGTCGAAAAATGAAAATCTTGGCCATTTACCAAACTCAACCAAATTTTGTATACATAATCAGTGGGACCTGAGAAGTCTAAAAATGCAAAAACTAACCGGCCAAAATAGTCTGAAAATGCAAAAGCTAACCTCCTCCCCTACATGATAATAAATAATTTTATTAAATATTAAATATAAGTGAGGGCCAGGTTATATGGTAAAGTCAAGTGGATATAGCCACATCAGAACATGTCAGCTTATTCATTATGGAAATACAAATATTTCAGCCTAGAAAGAGCTTTCTGCACGCATTTTACGCTTGCGTGCCTAATTTGAGATAATTTGCTAAAATCATTTAGGGACTTCCCATACAACAAAAGAACAAAATTCTGAATTTTTCATTTTTGAAATTCTGAAGATACAAAGCTCAGAATTGTTTCATTTCTTCACTAACGGAAATACAAATATTTCGGCCCAGAATACATTTTCTAAGTTCTTCTCTTCCCAAATTATAATGCGATACACAAACAGACAGCAAAACATTATGCTTGAAAATGATTTATTCTAGAAACATTTAAAAAAAAATGCCTAAAAAACAAAAAAAAATCTGAAGTTTTTTTTTTTTAATGCAATCGAATGCAAGAAGGGGTGCACCATTTAAGATGCAGCTCCTATGGATCTCGAAAGACCCTTGCATTGCCGAAGAGAAGGGAAAGTTGATTAAGTGAGAGGGTGTAGACGTAGGTGTCTATGCACTCCGGTTTTGAAGGTTTGAAGATTATAGGTGCTGGGAAAGATGGAGGCTGGGAGAGTTCCAGTTCCTTGAAGTAATGGGGATATATGTATTGGCGAATGAAGTGGTCCGGCACTTTTCTAATTTGACCGCGAAAGAGTGTTGGGAGTCGGCAAAACGTGTGCTACGTGCAAAGCATGCTTTGGGGGGAATTATTGATTTTATCTCATCGGAGCACCTGCCGTGATAGTATCTATAGAAAAGGGAAAGGGCACAGACATTTCTTCGATGAGCCAGCGAGTCGAGGGAGTCGGTGAGGGTAGAATCGTTAATTAGCCTGACGGCTCGTTTCTGAATTGCATCCAGGGTAGCAAGAGATTATTTTGAGGCTCCTCTCCATAGATGAGAGCCGTATTCGAGACAGGGGCGGATTTGGGCCTTGTAGATGGTGAGAAGTTGTGGGGGTTTGTAAAATCGCTTGGACCTGAATAAGAAGCCAATCTTCCTTGCTGCAGATTTCACCACAGAGGAGATGTGTTCATTCCAAGACAGGTCAGATGCGACAGAGACGCCCAACATGGATAGGCTGTCACACATTTTCAGGGTATTCGAATCGAAGTGAATATCAGGGAAATCTTTATTTTCGCGCCTAGAAATTAGACAACATTGAGTCTTGTTTGTATTAAAGTTAACTAAATTTTGAGAGCCCCATTTATTCAATTTGTCTAGGTCGAGAGTAATTGAGGAGGCAACATTGATTCGATTATTCGGGAGTGAGGGTTTGCCGTGCAGAGTGCTATCGTCGGCGTAACAATGAGTGGGGTTTGACGTTTGATCGATAAGGTCGTTTATATAAATTAGGAAGAGTGTGGAGGAGATTACAGAGCCTTGGGGAACACCAGCGTTTGTGGAGAACGATTCAGATGATATTCCATCCACCACAACTTTTATACTTCGGTTTGTCAGAAAGCTTTCTATCCATTTGCGAAGTGTTGGTGTAAATCCAAAGGCTGGCAGTTTGGCAAGAAGATTTTTGTGCCAAACCTGGTCAAAAGCTTTGATGATATCAAGGGCTACAGTGAGGGTTTCTTTTCCGGCCTCTAGAGTTTTGTTCCAAGTGTGGGTGAAGTAATAAGATATCTACTTGTTTTTGATATAAAATCTTGTGTATCTCTAACTGATACCAAATTTTAGTTTAAAATTTTATTTCTCTGAGATTAATTATCATTCTCACAGATAGACACATATACAAACCAATGATTTTGTTGGTCTATAGCAGTGATTCTCACCCTTTTTTTAGTCACGGCACACTTTTAATAATTTAAAAATTTGGCAGCACACTAACAATAAAATAAATTAATAGAATTTTATTTGCTTAATTGATTTATGTACCTATAAAATTATCATAGGACATTCTGTATCGTGTAAAATATTACTACCTCTTTAGTTCAATTGATCAAATACATATTTTGATTAAATATAGTGTTAATTGATAAAGAAATGTAAAAAAAAAAAATCGATTCGGGCTAGCACTGGCGGCACACTTCAAGAATCTCGCGGCACACTAAAGTTCCGCGGCAGTGTGGTTGATCACTGGTCTATAGAGACCACAAAATCCATATTGTTTCTTTAATTAAATTTTTTCTTATTTACGACAGTACTTAATGATTTGTATATTATTTTATAAGATCAACATCATGTCATGATATATGTCATAATATTTATAAATTTTTTCTTATTTAGGACAGTACTTAATGATTCGTATATTATTTTATAAGATCAACATCATGTCATGATATTTATAATGTTTATGAATTATAAGATATAAATTATCAAATTTAATGTAAGGTAATGTTGAATGTAATTGTAGACTGAAGATGGCGTCAAGTTGAAGCCGAAACATTTCATGATCAAAATAACATAAATTAACAACCATGATGAAGATTTTTTATTTTTGAAAAATAACTATCATTCTCAAAGGATTCCATCTTCCACCGGATCTTATAAATTTTTTCTGTTTCTTAAATCCCTTTTCCTGTTTCTTAAATCAACGACCCAATTAATTTTTAATTTATTTTAATTTGATGGCTTTAGAAACTCCATTTTTCTCTGTTTTTAATTGTTCTTTTCTAAATATAAATAGACATAAAGATCATAAATGGATATATAATAAATTGCCAATATAATAAATATTTAAGAGGTGATATGATCCAGAAGATGATGAATTGCAAATATTTCTCTTAATAAAGGATCCCCGCTCACTTGGAGGTTAAACTCGGGAAAGGGTTGTCTCGCCCCTTATGCCATGCTCATCTCTTTCACTCGTCCTTGCCCTTCATCCCTTCGAACAAAAACCTTTAATTTCGCCGAGATGAGCGCCTTTCATGGCTACTGGGGGTTTTTGCGCCCCTTTTCTCTCTGAGGTGTTTCTGCTTAGGTCAGTAGAAATCCCCAGAGGGGGTGGTGACTCCAGCCAGAGACATCTGTCGCCTATTCTTCACACCTGCTGTCGCAAGAAAGGACCTTCTCTCTCTATATATATACAAGGAAGAGTGGATGTTAAATTTGATCTCACACGTAAAAAGAGAGAAAAAATGCAATTATATTAAACTAATATTAGTTTTTGAGTATACTAAAGGAATAACTCTAAAAACAAATTAGATAAGGGTAATTTAGGTTTTTGATAGTTAATTCAAGTTCTTATTATTAAAAAATAAATAATACAAACACATACACATTACACACATTGTATATTTATTGCAGAACAGCATAAGAGTTCATTCATTAATTAGCTCAGGCAAACAAATTTCATGGTTTTTTGACGCCTTCCTCATACGTTACAAGTTGTTAAATTTGAGTGAAGCTCTGATCCTCTGATTACACATCTTTTTCAACTTTTAATTTAGAATTAATTTTGAATGAAACAACATTACTATTTTTATTTTATCTACTCTTATTAAACGAGCAAAAATTGTATATTTATTTGTATATATATTTGTTTGTATATTTGTATCTTGGTTATATTTTGAAAACGACTCTACCGATTTTGATGAAATTCACGGGTTAAGGGGTTTTTGGGGTGACAATTCGATCTGTCACGGTCTCATCTTCGACAAAATTATTTTTGATGGGTTTTTTCGTAATCAAATTAATTATTCTCAGGTAGACAAATCCCATTCTTAGGGTTTTAAAAAAGGTTACTCTTTTCCTTTTGTGCCCAGGCAGACAATGGGTCGGGTTAATCCTTTTTCTCAAAGGCCTTGAAGAAGTATTGTGATTGTGGATTTTAACATATTTTGTTCTCCATAAACAGTTAGAAATATTAATAAACATTTTATAATTGTTTTTATAAAGAACTTTATTTATTTAATAGAATAAAAAATAATCAAGAATTTATTTAAAAATATATTTCGCATAAGCAGGTCTCAATTTTCTGAAAAAACAACACTTTATAGTTTTATTTATTAACAATTGGATGAATAAAAATGAATCATATGGTTGAATCAAAACAGGTACAGGAGGCGGGGTGCAGTGGTGGGGGATCCGGGGGTAGGGCGAGGTTTCGGGGGTGGGGTCAAGCGGGGGGGTACAGTTGGCGAATACTATATATATTTGTATTTTTTTTAATTTGAAAAAGGCTCTCAAATAAAAATCGACCTTTTTATCAGAATTTTAAATTAAAAATAATATTAAAATAAAGGTTTTAACTGAAGAAAGAAGTTACCGAGCATCGCTCGGTGCCTCCAGAGTACTTATTTTTTAAATGTATAACAAATTAAAATGAATCTAATAAATAAATAAATATTTTTTCACATTTTCATTTACGGTAATCATATTAATTGTTTTCACATTTTAGATGTGATGCTACATAAGCTTAACTCGTAACTCCCCATCCAGATCCCTATCACCCCATGTCAGATTTTGTGGAAGCAAATATTTGAATCAAAATAAAAAGATTGATCACGTTATAATAGTGATTAAAAGAAAATACTTGACCCAAAATCCAAAAGGTTTCACCGAGGGGTGAACCCCGACCTAATATCGTGTACACCTACTTCCACTTTGATTTCCAAATATTTTCAAAAAATTCCAGTACTTTAAGTACTAAAATACTAAAATAATTCTACATAATTCCAAAGACGTGTATACCTAATTCCAATCGCAGTTCACCCCTCGGTTTTCACTAATTATGCTTATTTTCCTATTAAGAAGTTTTTTATTTGAGAGGGGGAAGTGTTTTTATATCATAGGGAAAATCACTCTTTTCATTTCTTCCACAAAAGAGGACTAAATCAGATTTTAAAAGTTAAGGTCAGATATGGAGTGTTTTTAAGATAATCTATATCAATGTTTTCAAAATATTTATTTCTTTAGTGTTGCTTTAGGTATATCTATTTCTTAAATTAATTTTTTTCTTTTTTAAAAGTCCATTGTTAAAAGGAGAAATTTTCTCGAAACTTTTGGATTTTAAATACACGTTTTAAGATTCTTTTCTATAAAAGATTTGTATTTTTCAATATTATGCTTACCTACTCAATTACTAATTGATCAAATAGAGTGCCTAACTTATTTGATTAATTACTTTGATAAATAAAGTAAAAAACTCAAAGTGTTTGCTTTTGGAAAAATGGAATGCTGGGTAAAGTACGAACAATAAGATTTAGGTAAGTAGATGACGTTTTCATAATACAATATCAACCGGTCACTGCTGACAATGCCCGGAATAGCGTTTTAGCTGTTTATTTACGAATTTTTCGAATATTTTCTTTCCAATAAAATCCAAGATAATAATAAATATTTATTTATTATATGTTCCATCACATTCCAGAAAGAAACCATAGAATTTTAATTAGATGGGAGTGTTAATTGAAGTATCCGATGACATTGAAAATTTGTTGGGCTTCAACAATAAGACGAGAGGGAGTAACAACCTTGATGGATTTTTCTGTCTAGAGTAGTATTTGGACCAGGGGTGTCCAACGTTTTGACCTACACGGGCCACATTTGACGAAATAAAAATTGTCTCAGGCAGCAGATATATAGTATACTAATTCTATTGATATTTGTTAATCAAAAAAAAAGTTAATAATATAGAATAATTATATTCACCGTGACATATAAGCAACAATGGCATAGTATAACAATCTTTGAGATCTTTTTCTTCAGGATTTTGTTTTTAAATCAATTATCACTTAAAAATTTTAATTACTGGAACTAATAAACACGAGTATTTTAGTAAATGGAATAATGAGATGAAGAATAATTTTTAAATATTCGAAACTTTATTATTTTTTTACCTGATGGTTGAGCTTATAATTTTGCTTTTAGTGAATTTAATTCTTTAAAATATCTATAGGTAAGTACCTATATTGAAATATATATTTCTAAAATAAATAAATACTCTGGCTTCACAATATTTATTCATAATGTGAAGCTAGGAGTATTTGTTTCTGGGTTGATAATTTTTGTATAATTCTAATAAAGAGACATTTTTAAATTTATCTTTCATTCCAATGTCTGATTGAAGTTCCATAAGAAAGTCTGCAGTTAAAATATTTATATCTAATAAAAATGTATTCAAAATATCCCAAATTTGTGATTATTTTTTCAAAAATCTGAAATTCTGCCTTTATTCTTAAAAAAACTTTTGGGGAGCTTTTCCATTTCTTCTTATTTTAGAAAGAGCCCTGGTATACTGATTAGATTTTGGAATATCTGGTTCAAAAGGCAGAAAATATTTTTGGATTTTTCTATTGAGATTTTAAGAGAATGTTATAGTATAGCCATAAATGAACAATTTATATTTAAGTTTATTAATAATTATTAGGGCAGCTCTAGTATACCGAGTCTTGAAATAGTTTTTACTTTTTTATTATTTAATGTGCAGGGGAGCGATTCTTTCATTAGAATCTGATGAATAAAAATAATTACAAAGAGCGCGAATAGAATGATCTCTCTTCCTTTAAAGCTAAGGTGTATTGCTAAAGATGCCTGAAGCAGGCCTGGACTTGTAAATGGATGCTACTTACAAGAATAGACATGTTTCAGACTATTAGAGAATAATTTCTTAATTTCTATTATTCTAGGAATGGCCTTTTGCACCTGGACCAAAACGATACTCGCTATAGAGAGAGAGAATATTCAATTGGACTTCATTAAAATTCAAAAATCTATAAAAGAAATTACTTGTTGCGACTTTAACTAGAAAGCGTACCGAGTCTTGGAAAAAGATTTTATTTTTTCATCTATTTTTTTGTCTTTTTAATCGCGTTTTCATTTATTTTTATTTTAGAAAGAAAAAAATATATAAGGTCAAATTGAATCAGATATGTTTTCCAGTAAGTACATAAAAAATCTTTAAGAAGTTTGTAATTTTATTTCGGGCCGTATTCATTGGAGTGCTGGGCCGCGGGTTGGACACCCCTGATTTAGACTATCAATAATTTATATTAATACACACTTATTTCAACATTATTTTTCTTTCTCACTTTTCATTTGGGTAGAAATTTGTAATCGAATTTCGATTTGATCTATTTCTAATGATACGAACCACTCGTAGATAGTAGAATTTGCTTGAAATTTTACACACTTACTGATTTGAGATAGCCGAACTCTAGGAATTAATAAAGAATAAATAAAAATATAATGCAAATTAGAAAAATGTATCATATATACACCTATTTAATGTGAAAATTAACAAGAAATCTCACGGCTTTTACTATTATATAAATCAACAAGTATTTTTATTCTTTGATTCAAGTGGTAGTGTTTGAAAAGCTATCGCGCCTTTTTGTTATAAGGGTTGTAAGGTCTCAAGGCGGCTGGTATCTAACTTTAAGTATTAATAAATGTGTTTCGATATTGGCTGGTTTGATCATCTAGTTAATTAATGTTATGAATATATGATATCCTGTAAAGAAAAAGCGGAGGGGAAGTCAAGGGTTAGTTCTCTTCAAAATTGTATGAAATAAAAAGGTAAAACAATTTAACTTTTATATAAAATTTATTCAGTAATTAACAAAGGGGAAGGTTTGGATATTGTGGAGTGTGGTGGATTGATTAAGAGTGTTTAGGAAAGGTACAGGCCATTATTGGAGCCTGGTTCCCGTTCCGCGATGCCTGGCGTAAAATTGAATACGCCGTGTGTGGGCTTTGGGCGCTGCTCAATATATGGAGCGCTAAAATGTCCTTTTCTAAATCTGTTCAGAAAGAAAAAGGTTGGTTTCTTGCTGCCTGGGTGGGCAAGGGAAGATATAGGTTTTGTTGGTCACCAATCGAGCGGGTGTCAAAAAACATATTTTGCTAAGCGCGGCTTAGCGATATTGAAGAAAAACCTTGAGTGGTTTCTGGACCTAGTAGTGAAGGAACTTTCAGTGGAATTGCCGCAAGTGGTTTTGGGCGAGGGTTTGTATATGTTTTGTGCTTCGTCAATCGAGCGGACGATCAAAACATATACATTGAAGAACCTTTCAGGCCCATACAACTAGCGAATAACACACAGAGTAATTTTAATAGATGTTTACCCTATGGCAGTTGAGAGTATAAGGGCCGGTTGCATGACGCAAAGTAAATGCTAACCAAGGTAGGTGGTAAATGGAGGGGCTGGGATGGCCAATCAGATGACAGGCACTGGGAATGTTCCCGTCATCTGATTGGCCATCCCAGCCCCTCCGTTTACCATCTACGCTTGGTTAGCGTTTACTTTTGCGTCGCTGCTAACTCGGCCCTAAGAACGAGAGGCCGCATTAGCCAGGGTTTCGAGAGCAAAAAAGGTGGGGAGTGGAGGTTGCAAATGCCGACTATAGGGGTCCGAGTGAGTTGATAAAATGACTATGGTGATAAATTGTGGCAATTTTGAACAGGTAGTACTATTCTTTCAAAGTGTGAAAGGTAAAAAATTTCAAAGATTAAAGCTTAAAAAGTAAAAAAATATAAATATGTATATGAAAAATAAAAACTTTTTGAAAAAACACACCCTTATTTAAAAAATGCACTAACAAGTAGAAAATAAATTTTTATTTAGTGCCTGAAAAATGTATGTGCATGAGTATAAAATAAATATATGGGAAGTTTTAATTGAAATTTAATTAAAAAAACGGTTGTGATATTGTTGTAGTCATATGTTTATAGACATTTTTCGAATTTGGATATCTGTTTTTTAAAAAGATTTTTAAAATCTTTTTAGACTTTATTTTTGAATCAATAAAGTAGAGGGTAGACTCGGGGATCTTAGGGGTTAGAATTTTGATATTAGGCACCATTATTCATAATAAATTGTTGCTTTAATGTAAACAATATACAATGTTTATTTGTACTTGAAGTGGTGTAGGGGCGTAAAGCAGATTTATTTATAATTAAATACGCTTTTAAATTTACTTTTTATTATATTTCAAATTTTCGTTTTAAAAATTTGAAATCATTTTCCGATTACTCTACCGTCCTCCCCCTCTAGTTACATCACTTTCCCTCTTTTACCTCTAACCCCCGTTGCCAATATATTTCTGTATGCAATTTATCAATGTCTACTGGATGGACATATCTGAAATGTTGTCTAACTATTGATAAAAGTTTATATAAATATTCCCTCTCTCTTTCTAAAGGTCCGTCCACTCTATATATTTTCCAGGAGATGTCAACAGGACGACAAATGGACCGAAAGACATGTGCGCCATCTGATTTAAGTTTCCAAAAAAAGTAATAAAAAAAAGAAATCAACGCAGGAGGAAAAAACTCAAAATGCTAAGATAACTGAAAATAATGATTTATTAAATCTAATAACTCAAACGAGATAAAAGTAGATAAATACCGAGTTTGAGGATTTTTTCCTCCTTATAAGAAACTCTTAATGGGATGGATATAGATAAATTCATATTGCTTTGACCTTTTCGTAATGCCATCCGGATATATAATACAATAATATCAACTTTTCTCCAAGGCACGAGATCATCATTTGTCAGAAGGGAAACGATTCCTTTCAAGGATTCCCCTTCAAGATGCTTTTACAGTTATCGAAAAATACCTTCCTCCTTAATAATTTTTGATAAGAGATCTGATCCATTCTACTCTTTTCAAGTCACAGGCACTTTTTGAACGTCCATTGCATAAAAATCGATTCTTTATATTCATTTAGACTTAAAAAGAAAAGTCAGCGATCTATAGTCGTTTTCATGTTAATAATGTGCGCAAGAACATTCATTATTCCAGTATATGGATGCTTTTGTGTCTTAAAAAAATTGCTGGTATTTGCCGAATTCCTTGAGGGGGAGAAGATGAGAATGCCATCCATAATGAGAAACAGTAATAGATTGAGGTAAACTGGAAATTCTTGCGTGATTATAGCAAGTACCATATATAGTGGTATATAGAAGGAGCTTTTCCGAAAATTGTTGAGAAGTACAAGCTTTCCTCAATAACTATAATGAAGCATACCCGCGATAACGTTGAATTTAGTCAACTGGAAATGGTTACAAAAAATTCCAGATGAAATTTCTTATGCAGCATCATCGATCATTATGGTAACCATACATGTTGTTGTTTTTCCAACCGGATAGTACATATGAGGCATTCCACCCCAAGTCGGACGGTTTGAAAAATTATAATTTTTGATTTCAGTTATTTTTAACATTTTTAGTACCCATCAAAAAACTATTCCTGGTAAAATTTGAAATTTTTTGATCACCGATTTAAAAGATATCAATTTCAGTTTTTCGCTCATATATTTAAAAACTTCTTCAAAAATGGTCCAAATTCAATTTTTTTGAAATTTTTTGTTTTTACACTACTTTTTAGAAAAATACAAATAAATTATGTAAAGTGTTTTTATATGCATTTTGGTATTTGAAAATTTTAATCTTCTTTTGAAACTGTATGTATATTTACTCTTCGATTTTTTGATAATTTTTTATTTTATGCTTCTATTAATTCTACAAATTTTAAGACCAGGTTTGATAGTGGTCCTGTATATAATTTTTCTATTTTTTTTCGATTTTGAAAATTTCGAAAAATTTTATTCACTATTAACCATTATTAAATCACTTTTTATTATTGAGTTCTTTTTTAGTTAATTTGAATTGATTTTTTATCGTTAACAGGTGTTTAAAATAAATAATTAGTATTTAGTTTGTTGAAAGAAAATCAAAATCAAAAATCGAAAATCCGAAAAAAATAGTAATTATCATAGGACTACTATAAACCAGGTCTTAAAATTCGTAGGAATGAATAGAAGTTTAAAATAAAAAAAAATAAAAGTACACACAGTTAAAACTCACAAATCACATATAAAAACAATTTAAATAATTTTTTTGTATTTTTCTCTAAAAAAGTATGTAAAAAAACAAAAATTTCAAAGAAAAAAATTTCTAAATTTGAGGTCATTTTTGAAGAGTTATGAGCCGAAATTCGATGATCTTTAAACCGATGATCAAAAAATTTCAAAATTTACAAGCAAAGTTTTTGATGGTACTAAAAGTGTCAAAAAAATTACAGGAAATCAAAAATTAAAATTTTCAAATCGTCCGGACTTTGGATGAAATACCGCATTTACAATAATTTCTTGCATATTTCATCGTAAATATAATAGTAGTTAGATATAAATAAATAGGAGTTTTCTTATTATATTACCTATAGTGGCATACCAAAGATCGTTGGACCCTAGAAGCTTTTACTTTAATGATTTGGTAAATTTATATAAGTGGATTAAGCTTGGTTTTACCAATAATTATTACGATTCTGAATATTACTTTTTTACTTTCCTGACATCAAAAGTCCACTTTGAAAACTTCTACATTAGTAATCACAAGCTTTAATCGATGAGAAGATTCTTCCCAAATTCCGAAGTAGAGAGGAGTACTAAAATAATTAATTATCCACGGGGTGAGTGGGAATAAGATACCTGAGCAAATCAGATGTTCAGTCACCCCCCCCCCAGTCACTAAAAACCCTCCCACTAATTTTTAATATCAGTGAATAAATTAAATGTATTTCAAGTTGATTAAATTAAAAAGTAAAATTTTAATAACTTATTATATTTTAATTTATTAATAACAGAGCACTAACCGAAAAATGTACCGAGTTTTGAAGATACTTTCACTTTTTCATTCAATTTTTTAGTTAATTTGTAAAGTAATTAGAATATTATGACGTAACATAGAGTCAACAATTCTTAATAGAAGGTTAGAAGCATTTACTTACTCTATTTCAGGCTAGATGTATGTGGAAAACATCGAATATTCTTCTATAATGCACAAGAAAGAATCCAACTTGCCATGAGGAAGGCTCGTTTTATACTAAAATATATTTTGATAAACTGGTCGACTTTTTGCCTTTATCGAATTCTGGGAAAATGATAATTCCAATATTTGTTTTTGCAAAGAAATATAATAAATAAAGTGAAAATAGAAATCAGGGCAGGGTAAGACGCGTACTAGATCATCCCTAATTATCCAGATTAAGGGTGTCTAAAAAGTGTCTTCTTATAGGGTGTGTAAAAAATTTTTAACTCATTTTTGAGAAAATTATAATTTTTTTATGATTAATATAATATATATATATATATATATATATATATACTAGTTAAATTCATGTGCCTCCGGCACGCCTGTCCCAGCTAGGCCCTCCGGGCGGGTTGCCCTGGCGGGCGGCGTCTCGGAATGAAAGTATGAGGTGTCCAAAATTGATTACCTTTTATGTAAATTGTTTTTTTTTTTTTTTTTTTTTTTTATATATATATAGTTGACCCGGCCACGCGTTGCTGTGGCTAAAGTTTTTGTTATATTACATTATAGTAAACAATCTAAGAGGAACGATAAGAGAACATCAGTCACGGAGTCCACTATGCTTTTTCACACAGATAGTATTTGTAAAAAAATATGGTGATCTCCTTATTTGACTTTCTACTACTATAACCCTTTAGTACAATGAAATTATTTACGAACAAAGACGAAAATGTTGATGTTGGTATACAAATTCACTGGATTGAGATTTGAAGGGGAAGTACGTTGAACACAATTAATTAAAATGTTCTTACACTTGATATTAAGCAGAAATCAATACAAAATAAAATTTATCAGATTTATTATTTCCATTTAATTTTATAACAAATAAGTATATTACAGTATAATACAGTAAATAACATGTGACGCTTAAACTCATAAATGAGGTAGGCAAGGCAGACAGTCTTAAACTTTTAAACATTGATATCTATTTTTTGAATTATAAATACTTTCAATTTCAATTTAATTTAACACCAATCGGTGCACAATGTTTTTGGTTAACCTGTCTTTAGCTAACACAAATAGATTCGACGGTTTCCCAACACGTGAACACGCAACATATAGTTGCCCATGAGAAAAACATGTATTTTCCAAATCTAAACCACAAATGGACATTGTTTGACCTTGAGATTTATTTATAGACATGGCGAAAGCTAAACGAATTGGAAACTGTAGCCTTTTGAAGGGTATGGTAGAATCTGATGGTATCATCGGAATACGTGGCAGCAGGACCATTTTTCCTTTAAACTTCCCAGCCAAAATGGTTGCTTCAAGAATGTTTCCGGTGATCTTTTTGATGACCAAACGCGTACCGTTACATAATTGAGGTGGATTCAAATTACGGAGGAGAATAATAGGGGAACCAATCTTTAATCGAAGATTATGTGGTGGCATTCCAGGGATATCTAATGAATTTAAAAATTCAATCGGAAAATTTATACTTTCATTTTCATCAACAACAGTATCGATTGATTTAAAAGACATCAGATCGCCTGGTAACAACTGTTGTATCTGGAAGTTAATTTCGTCAACATCAACGTTTTTGGCTGCCAAAATCGCCCGTTGACTGAGCCATTCATGATTCAAATAATTATTAAATTATAAAGTTTTGATCAATGAAGCACAAATAAGTAAAAAACAGGATTAATTTAACTGTATTATCTTCATTATAATATGAATGCAATTTACACTTCAGTCTAAGTAACACGTGGCCGGCTATGCTAACACCAAAAATTTAAAAAGTGGAAATAATTGAATTATACGGTATTTCGTTCACTACAAAATAAATTTAATTAATTTTATAGCGTCAACAACACGTGGTAATTATGCTGTTAAAATGTAGCTTATATGACACGTTCGTAGATTTACCATAGCAGCGCCATCTATTGATTACTTACTCAACCCAGTCGAAAGGTATCGACATCTGTTAGAATCATTTGGAGTCAAATGACTGTCAAATAATAACAGACAAATAATTAGCAATAAATTAAAATTGCGACTATAATTTGAGATTTAAACTATCCTATTTCTCAAGTTGGATCGAACTGCACATGGTGTGCGAATTTTATTATAATCGGTTCAGTGGTTTAGGAGTCCATTGAGAACATACATTGTGACACGAGATTTATATATATTAAGATATATATATATATATACAGAGTGATAATTAGGATTCTTAAAGGGTGTTTAGAATATTTTAACATATTTTAAAAAATATATAAGTATTTTTAGTTTTTCGAGAATATTAGATATACTTCACAACCATCTTTAAAGTTACAACTTTCTAGCTCAATTCATTTGCTAACAGAAGAACTGTCAAACCACAATAATTTCCAAAAAGAGTCTCTTTCGAATCTTGGAACATTTTTTATTTTATCCTACAATTTAAAAAATAAAAACAATAATAATTATAAAATTTCACGTGTATTTTACCAATAGAAGAAAGAGTGCGTGAATCACGAAAAAGAAATCGGAATTAGATAACAGAAAATTTATTAAATTAGGTTTATATAAAAATATGCTAATCTCTACAAAATATAAATATGTATTTATTTAAGTATTTATTATGAACGGTATGTAGGTAATCAAATTTCACTCGCACTTGACTTTATACATACTTTATATTTTATTCCATTGTAATGATTGATTAGAAGAGAGAAGAAACCACTGATGGTTAATCACTTGGTGAGAACAGAAGCACTGGGGGATGAAATGAAGTTCTAGACCGGAATAGGGTGGAGTGGGTGAGTAATGAGTCATCTTCCCTTAGACAGGAGTCAGTGACAACAAGTTCAATGCAACAGACCCTTCTAGGAGGGTTCGATGCTGATTTTCCGACAAAAGACTTTCCAGAACAGTTATATACTCAAATCCCCTTATAATACGAACATAACCACTAATATGAATATGAAAAGTATTTATCAATTAAAATAACATAAAAAATATCGGTAGACTACTAGCAAACAACAGTGGCGTGCGGTCCATGGATGCTGTGGATGCTGCCCATCCCTAAAATTTCAAACATTTAGAGAATTTTCATAAATTCAGGAGAATTTTTAAATTTTCAAATTACTATCCGTTATTTAAAATATTTCTATAAAAACATTTTTTGTTTTGAAAAGTTTAATGGTTCTCGAAATGAAAAAAAATTGTAATCAAAATGAATGATTTTTTCCGAAAAGGGTGCGGATAGAAGGTTTGAAGTCCCTGCCTGGTATATCTTCCAGTTCAAGCATGTCAAAAACAAGTTCAGGCGAGTTTTAGTCGAATAAAAATGTTTCTCGCTGAGAAATGATTAAAATAGTAAAAATACAAAAAGAAACAAATAAAGATGATTCGAGAATCTTTGGACTAATTCATTTCTAAAAACTTTCAATATACATATAAGATCGTGAAATAACTAAGAGTGCTATAAACAAGTCATAGAGCTTGTTTCCATCTCAGGGAGTGTGGAGTTTAAGTCACAAGATTTAATTTCTGACTCCTACCCTCACTCACACAAAACAGTATCGTTTGAGGCGAAGGTTCCAAAATTTATTTATCTACTGTGAAATTTGAAAAATAACGATAATGATGCCGTATTCTATGAAATTTGAAAAGAAGGGGAAGATTAGGTAAATTAAAATTTCAAAAAATGAAGAGTACTTTTTTGGACAGCAAAACCCCTGGTTGAAAAGTCACCGACCGTCACTTGTAAAGAACTATCTACGGAAAATATCACAAATGAATAAAATAGTTTACAAAGAAACTACTAAAAGCGAAATAGATGCATACTTTAAAGTTATGATTCTGAGCGATCAATTTTATGTTATGTTATGTGTTATGTTATTCTGTTCAGATATGCCGCCACAGACACACAGTTTTGGGGACCACAGAAAGGTGGACATTACTGAGACCTAGAGATTGAAGGAACTTGATAAGATCTATAGGTTTATCGAGGGAGCAAAAGTAATTACTCTTGAATGTATTTGTAATTAGAGATTGAGGTCAGAAACTTATTATACATTGCGCTTGCTCTTGTGGGGTTTCGTTTATAGGTTTATGCTTTATTGGTTTTACACTGTTTGTTTGATGCTATATGTGAGATTGGTCATATTTGAGATTATTGCATGATTTGAAATCTATAATGTATACAATAATATAAGTATAGAGAGATGATATTTAAAGAAATAATATTTATTTCAGGTTCTGTACATATTTGTTTAATTTTTTGTATTTATTGGAGTACATCAGCAACCGCTAGAGGCGCTACTTAATGGGTAAGTAAATTTATTATTTTTTGGGGGGAAAAGATATTGTTTCCTCGATAACGTTTAGTAAATAATGTCGTGAAGGGTGAATTCGCGTGATTAGTACTTCTATTTATCTCGAAAAAATATCACACCTCTCGTGATTATCGCCAATTGTGTATTTAATTGTTAGATGTTAATAATTATTATATCGTTAAGAAAAAGAAAAAAATATATTTGAACCACTGTATTTTGAACCTAGCTGAAAACTACGTACTACGGTATGCCTACCTTCAAGGCGTAATGTGATTGCTTTTTCTAGTAGATAAAAAAATCACCCTGTAAACTTTCAGATTTCATTTTTCTAAAAATTTCTATATTACTATAATTTGCATAAAGGATACCAAATCTTGAAAGAATTTCACTTTTTCATACAAATCAGCTTTATATAACTATAACCTACATATGTAAATTACTCTATTCACACTTTTGTTTTCTCCTTTAGTCATTAGTAGCTAAATATTTTGAATGAAAATAAATAAGCACATATAGGGGCCGTCCATAAATTAGGTCACAGGAATTTCAACATTTTTGCACCCCTCTCTCCATGTGTCATATCGTCGCCTTAGAGTGTAAACCTGCTAACTCACAACAAGGAAATTTTAGAGGGCAGAGAACAAACAAAATTTAATATTGTTGTTATAGAAAGAAACTATTTTTCACATTTTTTTTGTACAACTTGCGATCTTAATTTTATGTTGTTTTACTTGGACAATGCTGCATCTCTTTTTCTTTCAAACGGTATTAATATGTCATATATGATAAAAAATGGATTTAGCAGGTTTACACTCTAAGGCGACAATATTCTGTCACATTTCCATTGAGTCCCATGTTTTGTGACGTCACACTATTACTTTTATACCCTATAATTTTCAGGTTGAAATAATAATAGCCTGAAATCAAAAAATAAATTTGAAATTTTTTTTAATTTTTTAATTTGACTTTTGTATCATTTTAATTTTTAAGACGCCCTGTCACATTTTGTCAAAAATCTGAGATGCCCCCTCCCTCCTTAATGTGTGACGTAATTTATGGACGGCCCCTAAGTTATGCTACATACAAGAATTAGAATCCATTAGTTACAACATAAGCCCCATTGTATGTCTACCTTCAAGGCGTAAAGTGATTGCTTTTTCTAGTGGATAATAAATTATCCTTGTAAACTTTCAAATTACTACCTTAAAACATTTTGTTATCGAAAAATTTGTATTTTTCCGTAATTTGCATAAAGCGTACCAAGACAATTTTTCATTTAAGTAGTTTGTAGCTAAATATATGTTTACACATTTTTTTTATAAATTTTGTTAAACCAATTATTTTACATGAATAAATGTATACATTGTATTTTAGCTTCGACTCCGGAGATTACTTCTCCACCATCGAGTGTCCTTGATCATCTTTTTAGTCTTTGATTTTAATAAGAGGAAAAAACTAATTAAATAAAAAAACCTCTTTTCCGATAATTATTTCAATTCCAATATCTCATCCCAGTATATTCATGTTTACACATGACGACCAACAATTAAATATGGTATATGTTTAAAACATAAATTTATAACCCTTTACTAATTAATTTTTTTAATTTAGGTTCGAAGGGTTGATTTGTAAAAATCATAACATGGGACTCAATTTAACCCTTTTTCTATCTGCTTGATATGTTATACTCTTAATATAAAAAATATCTTTCTCTCTCTTAACATATAAACTGACCAGTCTTGGATGATTTCACCTCTACGTAAGCAAAAGTATATATGACGTCATAACTTTGTATAATACTCCGATTGAGTTTCCACCCTCACTCCCACATACGAAGGATGGGTTCAATATTGAGGTTAGGCTTTTTCACGATATCGTGTGTCAGTTTGCCCAAAGTGTTATTGTCCACCCTCTGTGTCCCTTCTTGGGGGGTTGGAGGGTTGGATTTTTGGACAGTGCGGATGTAGTTTTCGGACCGCCTGGCGCCCGTGGAAACATTCTTCCTCACACACACGTTCTCCAACTCTGTCGAAAAGGTATGTTGGCTATACACCCGTGTTGTCTGTCCGCTTCAGCCCCCCCCCCCCCCCCCCCGACGGCCAACATCAACTCGTCTTTTTGGTTAAAAGAGGGACAAACTTTGACAATATGACGTTGACTTCCCTGTTTTGAATTTGTTCAACTTTTATTATATTCAACTATATTTTTATGATTCAAGTAAATATTCCTTTTTTCCCGAAAAGATAAATTTCAATTTCCGATGATAAAAGTTAAAGTTTATTTAAGGGAAATAATTTGATTATACTTTATTGAAATAGTAAAACTCCATGGAAGAAAAAAGATATTTAAATATTGCGATTTCTTTCAATATAATATTTTTATTAAATTTATTTATTTATTTACCTTTCTTTCTTTTTAAAGTATTTTTAACTGTATCCATTTGCTTAGGGTTCCGTTCAAAAGTAAAACCGGACCCTATTAGTGCACTTAAATGTCTGTCTGTCTGACTTTTATCATTCTTAGCTGAGCGTTTAAAATAAAATTGTGTTATAAATTACCCTTTTGATTGGTATTTAGGTGAATAAAAATAAATATCCTCAAAATATAAATTTTCCATAGAATTTTTCTAAATTGATTTTCCAAGTTCTTCAGAGATTATTATCCATAAACTAACCCTCTACCTCTAAATTTATAGCCTAGATCAGCGGTCTCTAACCTTAATATGTGCGTGAGGTAGTTTCGAAGTTAAAATCATCCTGTGAGCTACGTGTTACAAAAAAAATATTTTTTGCTTATACAACTTTATGTATACAATTTTATATATAGGTATGTACAACCAAAAAAGGCGACCAAAGATTTCAAAATATTCAAAATTATATAGTTATATTAAAATATAAAAAAATAAGAAATAATAGTTTATTATATCTAAAATATTAAACAAAATATGTACACAACAGTGGCGGTTGGTGACTTTTCAACCAGGGGATGCTGTCCAAAAAGTACCCTTCATTTTTGAAATTTTATTTTAATCTTCCCTTTTTTGTTGCAAATTTCATCGAATATAGCATCATTTTCGATATTTTTCAAATTTAACATTATATTTTTAAAATATATTTTGGGAACTTCGCCCCAAGCTGATACTGCTTTGTTGTGTGAGTGAGGGTAGGAGTCAGAAATTAAATCTTATGACTTAAACTCCACACTTTCTGAGATGGAAATCGACCATCTTCCACAATGAATCAGCCTGTCCTATTATAAAATTGTAAATTTCTCCTAATTCTATTGCTATAAGCAAGCTATCACTTCTTTCTAGCACTCTTAGTTATTTCCAATCTTATATATTTATATATTGAGAGTTCTTAGAAATTGATTAGTCCAGAGATTCCTTTTTTGTATTATTTCTATTTTAATAGTTCATCGGTGAGAACCATTTTTATTCCACTAAAACTCGTCTGAACTTGTCTGTGGCATGCTTGAACTGGGAGAGATAACAGGCAGGGACTTCAGCCCTTCTATTGGCACCCTTTTCGGAAAAATCATTCATTTAATTGCCTCTTGAAATATTGCAGCAATTTTATTTCATTTCTAGAACCAATATTACTTTTCAAAACAAAAATGTTTTTTATAGAAATATTTCAAATAACGGGATATTAATTTGAAAATTTAAAGATCTTCCTGAAATTTTGATTTCGACCTTATATATTTATGAAAATACTCTAAATATTTGAAATTTTAGGGATGCGCTGCCGCATTCACAACATCCATAGACCGCACGGCCAGTGGTACAAAAATAGAATAATTTTTAAGTCTATAAAAAATGTTTAATGTTTAAAATGTGAATTTTAAATTCAATAATTTGAAAAGTCGAATAGGTTTAATGAGAAACTAGTAAACATTCACTTTCCTGAGATATCGTCGCTGACTTTGCGCTCTTTTGAATTAATATTTGAAAATTTCTGTTTAATAATTTCCATTTCATAATTAAATAATTTTTAAAATTCCCTTATAAAACAAAGAAAACTAGAAAAATTAAATAAAAAAAAACCAGTAGTTTTAACATATTTATTTTTACTACTATATGTAAGTATTTTAGAATAAACTTTCTTTATAGAATAATTTTTTAAGTTTTTTTTTTTAATATTTGTCAAAAAGCTAGCTACCGATAGCTCGCGATCGACGAATTGTCGGCCGCTGGCCTAGATGTTTCCTTAGTGATATTTAATTGAATTTTTACCTCATTTTCCTGAATAAATAAACAAATTTTCTTGAATTAAACAAAACATCATACATTTTCTGGGTTTTTCTTTTTTTTCTTTTTGACTTTTCTAATGTTTTTTCTTTTTATTGGATATAGATTGAAGTTGAAAATTTATTATAATGAATTCAAAGAGAGAATAAAAAAGAAAATTGTGGTTGAAACGTAGCAAGGTGAATAGGGACAACGTCAACTACCAATTTAAAAGATTTAACTTCCATTAGAAAAAAATTAAGAAATCAGTTCTTGGGGTTTTGAATCAATAGAAATGAATAATAAATAATGCATAGAATGAAAGAATTAAAATAATATAAAAAGAAAAAAGAAAAAAAAAGGAGTTGTAGGAGGGGAAAAATAAAAAAAATAAAAAATAAAATAAAAAATGAGGGAAAAAATACGTGAAAGACGTGGCATTGAATAATCAAAAGATTTAATGGCAAACGCTTTTAGTAGAGTATTTAAAGAAGAAATGAACAATCACTGAAGAAAAGCGTACGGGAGAATGGAGAGTAAAAATGTGGGGTGAAGATGATGAGGTCGAGGGGTGGTTTGAAAATGAAAAATAATGAATGAATAATAGCAAGTTGATTGAGACATATTAAAAATTATACTAAGAATTGTTTAAATGTTGAATAAATTTATAATATGAGAAATTATGATTTTTTTTATATCTACATCATATTTTTAGATTGTATGTAGGGAGCAATTGGCGTCATAGAGGGGCTAAAAATTTTGGATCCCAAATCAAATATGGTACAAGCCTCTCTCCCCTGTCAAAAATATTAAACTGTAGGTAATAAATAATTTTAAAAGTATAAAATATAGATGCTTTTTTTTCTTTATAATATACCTACCTACTTTACATAAAAGCACAGAAAAATATGATAAGTACAATAAGAAATTTCATAATTAAAATTATTTATTCCTTACCTTGGCATTTGCAAAATTTTATGTGAACCCCCTTCGCAACTTTAGCCAATTTTTTATTATTATATAAAAATGTTTCACCTAGAACTAACACCTATCTCCTTAAAAGAGATTTGCAAAATCATTAATTTGTAATTTTTCTATTGGTTAATAAAGATATTTAATTTAATTTAATTTAATTAATAGGAACTTTGATATCCATTTTGTTGTTACATGAGATTTTGACTCGCCCCATATTTATTTAAAACTATTTATCTATTAATTTTCAAATTATCGTGCATTTTTCAATAATATATGGTATTAAAGTTACCTCAATGGCCAATGAATGGGGCTCCAATGCTTTACATAGTATTGTGCTTGTCAAGACTTCAAGGGTTTTAAAAAACAATTTTCGAAGTTTATCAAAGATATTATTATAGATAAGTCTGGTAGAGTTACAGTAAGAAGAAGATGTATAGATTATATATAAGATTATATATGGAGATTCAAAAAGTACCTTGATGCGTACTGATTCTTAATTTCATCTTTCATCCATTCGCTTTCCGTGCTGCTGGGAAAGTTGATTTACATTTGAATTTGACAACTTTATTTCGAGTTGTTGTTTTTGTGGTATGTTGTAAGAAACCAGAGATGACTTTTCTATTTTCATTAATAATTTTCTGTATAACGGCATCAAATTTGTTTGACTAGGATTATCAATTTTGTTAAGGGTGCATGGTGCTGGTGACGAGAAACATTTAATAAAATTAAGATTAGACTACTAGTTAGGTTTCACAAATAATGATTTATGAAAGGTTGCCATCCCTTAGAAATCAGATCAAAGTGTTCAAAACACTACGCTTTTTATTTATAAATTCGCACCAACCACCATCTGAAATAAAAGTTCAAGTTCAAGCCGAATGAAGTAGTGAAATGTAATCTGTTTCTAAGTTAAGTTCACTACTAGTAATTCAAGAAAATATGCTTTCAATTATAAAGCATCGCGAGCCCATCTTTAAATCAATCAAAATGTATGTTTATTTTTTAACAGTGAAACAGCTCAAGAAACCTTTAATCCACTTTAATTGGTCAATATTTCATTAAAAACTAACACCGCATTCCCTTAGCATTTAATGTACAATATTTTAGTTAATTTTTACTTTACCATCATTAGCAGTGCTGCCGCGAGCTTTTATTCGAGTTTACTATTCATTTTAGTAAAATCTACTGTATAGGGTTAAAAAAATCGAGTCACTTTATTATGTTTATATATTAATGTATTGAAATAAAAAAAGGAAAATAGGAAATATAATGAATGGTTACGCAAAGTAATAATCTGCAAAGAATCCAGCTAGATTTTCTAAATTAACTCCCACAGAAACTAAATAACCTCTTAAAACTTCATAAATACTCTGCAAAACTACCATTATCTAATTCTACTATTGCTAAAATCAAATCACATACTTTTTTTGGTTTCGAATATATAATATCTTAACAATATAACTAAACATTTTTTACTAAACACGTCTGTTGTTTCGTCTATAATTATTGAGACAAGAGATATATTTATTTTTTTTGAACATTTTTGTATTTTATTTATTTTTGTATTTTTGAAGTTATCAAATTTGAAAAGCTTCAATCTGTTATAGGGGACAATACTTTGAATAAGAATAAAAGAACATTTAGAACTTACTTTGGGTAATGTCATCCATCCGTACTTTATATTGATATTTTGAAGCTTTCATTTTTCAGGAATTCAACGTATCATAAATGTACTATCTTTGAGATATTTTATGGAATGTACTAGAACCTAAATTATTTTAATGTTTATGTAGATACTATTGTACTTTTCAAGCAAAAATGTACTGTAAATAATACATTTGTACTGTAAGAGTAGCACTGATTATTAGGGATTAAGTATTGTATTAGTGCATGAAAAAACATTTTTTTACTTGGTATTTTCGAAATATCTCGAAAATAGTTAATTATATTGAGGTATAAGAGCTGATTAGATTTTAGTTGAAATTGGATCAAAATCATAGAAGGAGGCTTGAAAATTAGAACCCTTTTTCCGTTTGGATGGAATTTCGCACAGTTACTCTTTAGAATACTTAGGGGAAGGGATGGGGCAGGTGTATGGTAAAGTCAGGAAATCTCATGATCTAATGGTCACATTATATATTTTTATTCAAATTATTATTATTCTTTTTGAGCATGAACAGATATTCTTATACGATTACAATACTCTCACATGCTATGTATGTAAATGTAGAGTCAGAATTAAGTATATTACCCAGAATTATTTTCTATAAATTCATCAATGTAATGAATCGCTGTCTTAGAATCACAAGCATCTATTACAAAGAACGAAATCAAGCCGAGAGGTTACAATTAAAGGGATATATGAAGGTGGCGTCAAACTGCCAACGAAATATCTTTAAACACAAGTTGTGGAAACTTTGTTAAGGGGGTAAAGAGCTTGACTAGGAGTGTCGATGTCGTATGTAAAGGGCGGGAGGGCGGAGGGTTGAATTAACGTCATTTCTGCATTATCGCACCAAGAGGAAAACCCTACAATAAAGTCAAAGCTGCTAAATTAGAGATAGAGCATCAACTTTCTCTCTCTCAGTTATCAATTTTAATTATGTCGTTTAAAAACCGGGTAGGTGTAGGAAAGGGGTTGCTATCAGGGGCCAAACTTTCGTATCATTAAGAGTCAACGCCCATCAAAAGGTGCTACATTAAAACCTCGGGAATACCTCTAACGTATGCGACCTCACGAGAATCGAGCTGCTATATTTATATTATATATATATGTATATATACATATATATATATATAGTATGACCATAAGGGCAATAACACCTTTCCGTCTTTAAATTAACGCTTAAGAAATAACTCCTCGATGTTGATATTAAATTTATGTAGATTTAACGATTTTCGAGAGAAAATTGAAGGGGCGGAGTAGGAGTAAGAGCTCACCTGAATTAAAAGGGTCAAGACGTCAGTTTAATTTTAATGACGCGCCAGCGCCTAGTTAAAGGCTTTATTTAAAACAATTAAATCGAATTGGTTTGAAATCGTTTGCAGATGTATATATAAAATGTGCATGAAATACGTAAAAGACATATTTCGAATCAAATATTATTTTAAATCTAGATTATAAGTTAAGCAATGAAAGTAATCGGTTACATGTAATTTAAATACAAAATAAGAGTTATATTCGTAATTGTTAACTTTTTATCCGTTATATAGTAGGTTACAATTAGGCGGTTTAGGGTCGACAATTTGATCTGTCATGACCTCATCTTCGAGTAACTTTAATTTTAAATTTAAACTAATTAAAATTGGTATATTGTCTTATTTTTTGCTATAAGTTAAATTAAAGTAGTTCTTTCTACAAATGCAAAAATTCAAGAAGTCTTCGAAACTTGGAATATAAGTCATAAAAAGCATAATAAACACACTGTTAAAATTTGAAGACGATTTACCTACATCAAACATGAAATATAATAATTCCAATTAAAAATGAATTTTTTTACATATGGTAGATTGGGAAAGGGTGGGAAAATAATCATTATTTTATTTTTTTTTATTGAAGGACTTTCACCATCTTGATGAAAAACTAATATTTGTTAGAATAATATATTTGGAGTAACTTAAAAAAAAATTGAAATTATTTACCTAGTAGTTTTGATAAAAAAATAAAAAACAAAAAAAAAACATATTTGAGCGATTATTTTTAGTGGAGGGGATATAAGATCAATGGCTTGGAAACGATCCATTCATAAAGAGAATAGAGAGTGTAAAAAGTATAGTCACGTTAAAAAAACATAACCTAAAATTTTAGCATCGTTCAATAGAGTGGCAAAAACTTTTTGTGTGGATTGTCGCGAAAGAACCTCCTTAAGTCATACCAGATACCAAATCAAAATACAAATTTAAAAACAAATCATGGCTGCAGTTTATTTATGTCGAGGGCTGAACCGCGATTGGAATTAGGTGTACACTGTCTTTGGAATTGTTTGGAATTACTTTGGAATTCATTAGATAATCTATTGTCATCTATTGTCTTCTACTTGGAAATGGAAATAGGTGTACTCGATTTTAGGTCGCGGTTTACCCTTCGATTTATGTATATAGAATCACAGGGTTCCAAAAGACCACGTTTCTATTTATATTCAAATCTTTCTCAGGATTGAGGTGCATTTTGAGAAAATCGTAAATAAAAATCGGAAAACTGATTCTGAGAAAGAATTGGATATAAATCGTAACGTGCGTCTTTTGGGCTGCCTGAACCCTGTCATTCTATATAAATTAGTGACCTGTAAATATAAATATTAAATCTTTTTATTTTTTTTTATTCTTGTTAACATGAGACACGAACAAAAAGATAAAAGCAATTATTACTGCTATACTATAATAATAAAAAAATAATAATATTTATATTTACAGGTCACTCGAAAACATCTAATGTACACTATATTATTAAACTGACACGTTCTGATGTGACCATCCACTTGACTTTACCATACAACCTGGCCCCTCACTTATATTTAATATTTAATAAAATTATTGGATAAAAATACTTGGTAGGTTTCACATTAGTTTAATATGTGAAACCTACCAAGTATTTTTATCCAATAATTTTTAAAAATGTTTCACCAAGTACCAACACCAAATTCCTTAAAAACTATTTAATAAAATTATTTATAATCATGTAGGGTTAGTTTTTTCATTTTTTGACTTCTGGGGGCCCACTGTTTATGTATACAAAATTTGGTTGAGTTTAGAACAAGGGTCAAAATTCCCCCCCCCCATTTAGGACGGTTAGCTTTTGCATTTTTAGACTTCTGGGTGTCCACTGACTATGTATACAAAATTTGGTTAAGGTTGCTCAAATGGCCTAGATTTTTAATTTTTAATCACCCTCCACCCCAATTCTGGGTCAATATGCACCAAAACTACGTGTGAAATTTGGTTTTGATATTCACACTAGTTTTTGAGCTAGCTCGTCCACAAATATTTGGTAACGCACAGACTAACAGACAGCCTAACAGACATTGTGACAAAACAATTATTATCTCGAAAAATATATTTTGTAGACCAAAATGCCCTGGCTTCGCTCAATTTTTAATAATTTTTTTTAATCAAAATAGTTTCAGCCATTTTTGAGATATTTTGAAAAAAAGAAGAAAAAACACTTTTTTCATGCACGATTACAATTCTTGACCATACCCTGTATGGTAAAGTAAAAATTAAAAAAATCTTGAACGATCTCTAAAAATTGATATATCGACTTAAAATTTTCAAAATATTTATAATTTTCAACGTAGGCTATAATAACATGACGAGAAAAAATTCAATCTCCTACCATTTTGGAAATTTTTAAAAATCTTGAGTGACATCTTAGAATTTTTTAATCGAGCTGATTTGTGGTGAGCATTTCAAAAACATGTTAAATTAGCATATTTTCATGTGGGAGATCAAAAATAAAAACATATTCGTTTTTTTGGGCCACCCTAAGATGCATAAGGTATAAATGGGGGATCGATTTGAAATTTAAGAAAGGAGGGGAGAGTGGAAGAGCGAGGGGCTCTGTTTGCATTAATTATCGGTGGAGTAAACAGAACAGGATTCGCCTAATGAAAGGTAAACAGGATTTTATTTAAGGCATCTTGAAACACCTTTGCCCCTTCCCCCTATAGTCACCTGTTTTCCGCTAATAATCTTAGAATTTCTTCATTGAAAATATTAAAGAGAGACATTAAATTTGATGGAATTTACGAGGGAAACATTTTATGGAATATATAAGAGAAATGGAATCTATTTCCTACCGAGATTGTCTTTAAGCATGGTGTATGGTGTATGATATCGTATAGTCAATTTCTAAAGTTCAAATATAAATTTAATGTTGATGAAATTTACTTTTTAAACACAGGCATTAAAACAATATAAAACAGTAACTAGTATTACTATTATAGTACAATAAATTAAGTGAAAACCAAGAAATAACCAGGAGAAATCAATGAGGTTGTATCTGTTTGATGCAAATAAACATACTATACAATACATATACATATTAGGGTGCTCCTTATTTTGGATATTTTCGAATATTTACGCGGACAGGGGCTCATATGGTTCTAAATAAATAAATAAAAATATCGCCCAAGTTTCAAGTCTCTATCTAAATTTTAACCTGTGCCGGACAGCGATGCAAATTCCCATCTAAATAACATGGGGTTTTTGGCATTGAACGATCAATTTTCCATTCCGGCCAAAGTAATAGTTAAAAAAATTTGAAACTCTGTAGACTTTATCCTCATAATAGCAGCCATCGCTCAGAATCTTTACAGATTTTTAGCTATTATAATTTTGGAGTCTTTAACTTACTAATACTAAGATATAGCAGAATTTTATCTAGATGTAACTCCAAAATTATAATAGCTAAAAATTTGTAAAAATTCTGAAGGATAGCTACTATTATAATAATAAAGTCTATAGAGTTTCAAATTTTTTGAAACATTGCTTTGGCGTTCAATTCCAAAAACCGCATGTTATTTAAATAGGAAACTTAATCGCTGTGTAGCACTCGATTAAAATTGAGATTGAGACTTGAAACTTGGGGGATATTTTTTTTATTTATTTAGAACCATGTGAGCTCCTGTTAGCGTAAATATTCGAAAATATCCAAAATAAGGAGCACCCTAATACAAAATTTTAAATATATATGTATTTATTTTCAAATATATGTTTATTTTCATCAAGCAGAGATCACCCTCATTGATTTCTCCTTATGAACAACTATTCCTCCATAGGAATAATGTTATTCGTCGACGGCGATTGGCTCAAGAATTTGCTGATTTTTTCCAATAATTCGAAAAAAAAATAGCAAGTTTAATTTAATTCCATAATATTTGTATTCCCATCGCAAAAATTTTAATTAAATTTTGGGATGTTCAGCTTTAGAAATTTCAATTGTATTATTGTGATTCCGAGGAAAATTAAATAATTATAAATGAACTCTTAAAAACAGTGCCTTTCAACTAGGGTTTAAGAGCCCTGTGAAAACTGATAAATTATTTAAATAAATATTATTGAAACAAATGGCTTAATGTACTTTTCACTAGAACTTAATTTTATTATTAGCCAGGAATTTAATTTTTACCATCTTTCGCATACGTTATATGGAAGTTCTTACGTACGTATATGAGTGCTATCTGGAAGATTTAGATATGATTTTGAGGAGGGAGGATTGTGCACACGGATAAGTCAAAATGGATTTATGAGCTTGTAACCTCATCGACTCAGGCAAGAACATCAAATTTGAATAAAACTAAAAAAAAAGATCTTAAAAAAATTTAATATTTCAAAAATTTACTAGGAATCCTTTGAGTTGCTTTTTTCTTTTTATTTCACATTGTAATTTAAATTTTCGTACCTCTGTTGGGAAAGTTGGATGTAACCACGTAAAACATCCCTAGTAGCACATTGTTTCAAACTATATAGTAACTATATAGCGACTATATAGATTCTCGAAATATAGTCGCTATATAGTTAAATAACTATATATAGATTCTCGAAATATAGTTGCTATATAGTTAAATAACTATTTATATAGATTCTCGAAATATAGTTACTATATAGTTTAAAACAATGTGCTACTAGGGATTCTATTATACATTTTTATTTATTTTTTTAATGCAATTTACATGCGCCCGGTACCAGTAAGATCGAGGGGTGAACCGCGACCTAATATCTTGTACAATTCCACTTTCATTTCTAAATAGAAGACAATAGATGAAGGGGCATTATCTAATGAATTCGAAAATAATTCCACATAATTCCCAAGATGTGTACACCTAATTCCAATCGCGGTTCACCCCTCGAGTAAGAAGCAGCGCCCATGGATCTCAAAAGACACTTGCATTACCGAAGAGAAGAGAAAGTTGATCAAGTAAAAGGATGGAGGAGTAAGTGTGTTTGTGCACCGGAGTTTTGAAGGTTTGAAGATTATAAGCGTTGGGAAAGACGAAGGCTGGGAGAGAGAGAGTTCCAGTTCCTTGAAGTCATGGGGACAAACATATTGGCGAATGAAGTGGTCCGGCACTTTTTCTTTTAACCGCGAAAGAGTGTTGGGAATCGGCAAAACGAGTAAAGCATGCTTTGTGGAATTCCCCAATTACTGATTTTAACTGAAACATATATTTTTTTTGGTTTTTAAAATATTCATTTTTAAAGGAAAACTAAAACATCTGAATAATAAATCTTTTTAAAAGAATTAACTATTTTTTTGTTTTTAATATTTATATTATTTCCAGCTTTGCCTTTTACAAAAGTAAAAATATTTTTTATTCGTTTCACGTTCGATTCGCTGTTTATTTTTTTCCCCCGTTTGGAGGATTTTCGCGGCAATCTGTTGGTAATCAGCTGCAAATGAACGTCTAAGGGACTTTGTGTACATCAAGGGTGCCAATGCCCTTCGACACCGTCATATGAATACAAAATCAACCGGGGTTAATTGTGTTGCAGTTGAAACATTTCGTTCCTCCACAATTCCCATTTATTGCCCAACAAACAAATTGCACACGTCAATTTTATTGTTCTTTTTTTTGTTTATTTTGTTTTCACCTGTACTTTTGTTGGATTATATGAATACAACACAAATTTTAACAATTAATCCCAAAGTGGAAACCTTTTCAAAACTCGATAGGCTATTTTAGTGATTTGTCAATTTTTTAACAGAGAAGTTTGAGCTAGTTTCTATCAACACTTTGTACTTGTATGGTAGGTAACAGTGGGGTGCGATACATGGATGCTGTGGATGCAGCGCATTCCTAGAATTTCAGAACGTCAAGAGTATCTTCTTAGCGTGTCATATATTAATTTCGTTTAGCTTTATTTCACTTAGATTTAATTTAAAATTTATGAAACTTTTTAAAGTTAGAATATGAATAGAATTTTTCAGATTTCATTTTTGAATCTTACGAAATACTTTGATTTTATGAGGTTGAAAGTAAATTAGTTCACATGTACTCGACGTCTGACTTTCATTTAAAAATTATAAATTGAATAAAAAAATAATTGTGAATGATGTACTAAAATATGTTTTGGCAGAAGTATTTGATTGTAGTTAGCCGCTTTTTTAATTTATATTTTGCCTAACTTATTATAAAATTGTTTTACAGACAAACTGAAGCGAAGGCTTGTCTAGCGTGCAGAGGGTGGCATCAACAGGCGCAATCATGTTCAAACCTGTCGCAGCACGGCTGTTTGCCAGTATTATCATCAGTCGAGTCATTTAATAGCCACACCTCGATCCTGGGAGGCTCTGGTATCGAACGTCAAAAACAATTTTTCTTTGTGGCTGATAATAGGGTACTTGGACTTGTCAAAAACAATTTTATAATTAAGTAGACAAAATATTAATAAAAGCAAAGAGGCTAAGTGCAAGCCGTTCTTGCAAACCATAGTTATCCTAATTTTTTGCATATTACATCCAAACTAATTATTTTATAGCAACCAAAAAAACACTTATTGAAAGTACTCAGACAGTGCAACTAAGATAGAAAGGTGAATTATTTTTACTTGCCACTTGATATAGTCAAAGTGAAGATAGACTGCTCGCTTTGTCTAATATCAAACGAAAAAAAACCTATGGTTAAATTTGAAAAATTATATTAAGGGGTTATTTTTACGAAGAATAAAATACAATTTCCAAAAATAAAGGGTCCGTTTTTGAACAGTATCCTCTGGCTGAAAAGTCACCTCCCGCCTCTGGTAAGTAATTTCGAAAGCTCGATTCCGACCTGATCGTCTAATTCTTGCAAGTCCCCCTCTACAAATATGAACAATATTTGAGGTAGGGGCGGATTCGTGTCTGTGAGGGGATGAAAAAACGCATAGGAAACCAAGCTTCTTTTTGGTAAATTTCATCGAGGAAATGACAGGAAACACCTCCTTTAACGATATTGTGACCACAACAATGCATGTCGTCTATCAACTTTAATGATTGCGTCTGTTCGAAGTCCACCCTCTGGAAGAGATAGATAACTTTAAAAAAGTGATCTGATAAAATACCTAAAATGAATACGTACTCTTTCTAACAAGCAGGTACTCTTATCCGACAGTGACAAAGTGATTTTTATCTTCAAATAAATGATTAAAGGGATCTTCTTTTTTTTAAGTCATACCTCAATTTAATTCCCAGCTAAAGAGAATGTCGACGAGATAGAGGGTTGTCAGTGAAAGGCCGGTGGGGGTGCAAAGGGACAAGGGAAGCTGATGCAGGAGCGTGCGATATTGGGATACCTTTTGCGGCTGGAGATGACAATAGGAAAAGGGAAAAGGTCCCAAGACACACTTCCGGCAGCCAGAGCCCATCTCTCACGCGCTTTGATCTTCATTTCGGATCTTAATCAAATTAAGTGACTCTTTCCGACTTGCTCGGCATTTGGATAATTAAACAGCTGAGAGTGAAAATAAAAAAATTCTAATAAGGACTAACAAGCGGAAAGTTTTCGTTCATTCGCGAAACTTCAAATGCATGAGGAAATATTTGTGTCTCTTGTCAGACTGGTAAATGGTAATTATTAAGAACAAAAACATATACACGGTACCTTCACCCTTTCAAAGAAATGAATACATAGAATGTTTTTTTAAAAATACAAACTAAAAAGAAAAAGACAGACATAGGATTTAGACTACGTATTTTTTTTTTTTTAATAACCGAGAAGAATAAAACCACATAATGTACACATTTCTACCACTAATTGATGAGAATGGTTTCACTTGGAAGTCATTTTAATGAATCAAATATAGGGTGGGGCAGAGCACCTTGTTTATTTAGAAATTCAATTAAGAAAAAAGTAACTCAGATATATATTTAATTCTTTGAACAGTATCAAGTACAAAATTTAAATTTTATGTTTACAGTTTGAAGATATCAGGCAGATGGCGTCCATTATTCTCAATACACGGCGTCATCTCCTTGAGGGGTCTTCTGCACTGGCCAGCACGGTCGCCTGATTTAGCCCCCTGCGACTATTTTTTATGGGGCTATCTAAAATCACTTGTCTATATCGATCGACCCTGTCTCACCTGAAGAACAACATTCGTCAAGCTGTCGCCAACATACCAGACGATATGCTGGAAAGAGTTGAACGAAACTTCCGAGTTCAATTTACGCAGTGTATTGAGAATAATGGACGCCATCTGACTGATAAAATTATCCTGTTTAAAACTGTGTAAACATAAAATTTAAACGTTGTACGGGATGCTGTTCAAAGAATCAAATATATATCTGCGTTACTTTTTACTTAATTGAATTTCTAAATAAGCAAAGTCTCTGCCCCACTCTATACTATATAAAAATCGCTTCCATTCAAATACTATAAATCTTCGTATTTTGGTAGCTATAACGCTGTTTAAAACTCAAACTAAGAGTTACTTGGAAGGATTCTTACGTAAAAAATATGCGTCACCGAAGATTGGGGTAATACACCTTTTACTTAACACACTTCAGTACTGAATCCAAAGGACTAATAATTAGAAAAATATGTTTTGAAATAAAATTACTTTTTATTTATGACATTTCGAATGTAAGTAATAGCTAAGTACGTTGTGCGTAAGTAAACAACACATTAATCTTTCTTAATCCCAGGTAGACGCGGATGGAATGATAATTATTATTTGCTCCCTCATTGGTGATATATCGATATTTATATTGAGTCGTTTTGTGATGTCGTTAGCGGGTCGGCTGCTGGGTTACGATTTGCTCTCCAGTTGCACACGTGCGCTGTTGAGTTTTTTCCCCTACCCAAACATATAAATTGCATGTGAATTGTTTATCTAATAAATGTGATTTATTTTTAGAGACGTATATCTAAGTCCAAGTCACGTACGAATATTATTGATGCGATGGAAATTATGAATTTCGGGTATATTTAGTTCGAAGAAACATTGAAAAATAGTAACATGGTGGATGGTTGGTTGTATATCGTGAGTATTTATTTTTAAAGAAATTTTCTTTATTCTTTCCTGTTGTTTGCAACCAACCAGGAAGACAAAACACGCCATGAGCAAAGAAGCACGTTTCTCAATATTACTTGATCTAATATTGGATTTTTTTATTTATTAGTTTAGTTTGTGACATCGCTGTTTAAATTGAATTTAATGAAAAGTATAGGGACATGGTCTTAGTGGATTGTTGGGTTTATTCTGATCAATTCATTAGGATCAAAGGTTAGAGTTCAGTAAAGCCAACTGTTCACTTTCATTCAATCCCCGCTTATTATAGCAAAGCTAAGCGAATTGAGCGTTGGAAATTCCTTAGTACTTTCAAACTACATATTATGACGTAGCCACAAAAAACCCATCAAAATTAATACAAATTTCTGATTTGGTTCCCTCTGGAGTTCTATTCAGAATTTTGTACTTTAAATGAAATGTTAGGAAAACATTCAGTTTCTTCACTGGGGCAGCGAGTCGGCTAGAAATCTCAAAAGTCTTTAATTATTTTCTCATCACATATTCAATTAAATGTATTAAAATTTCATATCTATGAATTATTTTCATTTTTTTTTTTATATCAAATAGTTTTTATTAGAATATTTGCATTTTAAATGGTAGTTTATTTGAAGTCTGATTTGAAATAACAGTAATTACTATTTTAAAACAATTTTTACGAATATGAAAATAATAAATATTATAAAACAATTAATAATAATATTCAATTTTGAACGAATTTTATTGATCAGTTTTTAAGAAAATTGTAAAAATCTAGAAAACCATAAAAATGATTCGCTGATGCCGGGTGACTAATAGAATCGATAAGATAAGATCGATTTATTTCTCATTTATAATTATTTGGTCTATTTTATCAAGAGGATGTCTCGCCATCAGGGGGGTTAGTTTTTGCATTTTTAGGCTTCTGGGGTCCCACCGATTATGTATATAAAATTTGGTTGTGTTTGGTCAAATGGTTTTTAAGGAATTTGGTGTTGGTACTTGGTGAAACATTTTTTAAAATTATTGGATAAAAAATACTTGGTAGGTTTCAAATTCACTTAATGTGAAACCTACCAAGTATTTTTATCCTATAAATTTGGTCAAATTGCCTAGATTTTTAATTTTTAACCCCCTTCCACCCCCTTAATTTTGGGTTGATATACTCCAAAATCTAATCAGCTTAATCTCAATCGACCAAAACTACGTGTGGAATTTGGTTTCGATATTCAAACTAGTTTTTGAGCTAGCTCGTCCACAAAAATGTGGTAACGCACAGACTAACTAATAAGTGGGAGATAAATTTAACCTAATTTATCGCGCGGAGAATTTACCACTGCTCGAAGCCCCTAAAACCTTAGTAAATTGGATATTGGATTGTATCTAAGTTTCTGAGATTGGCTCGTGATCCCGGCTTCTTTTCCTTCTACTCTGTACTTTTCACCATGGAGGGGCCAGCCCATACAGGCCTTTAGGGGATGGACCTTCTGGTGTATCTCCTTCTCACATCAATATCATTAAAAAAAAAACAGACAACCAGACAGACTAACTAACAGACATTTTGACAAAACAATTATTATCTCGAAAAATATAATTTTTTCGATGTTCACTTATTAGAGCTTTTTCTAGAGCGAAATGCCATGGTTTTACTCAATTTTTTTTAATCAAAATAGTTTCAGCCGATTTTGAGATATTTTGAAAAAAAGAAGGAAAAAACCACTTTTTTCAAGCACGATTACAATCTTGACCATACCCTGTATGGTACAGTAAAAAATTATAATTAAGAAACATCTGAAATAATGTTATAATAGATTAAATATAATGCCTTTTATTGTGGATACTCTTGGTTTTCAACCCCCACTCATCTCTAACGACGGGCGATTTAGATACATTCAACCGATAAATGAATTTATTTACTAGAAATAGAATCTAGCTCAAAGCTTCTCTTTTGATCAGGAAAGAAATGAAAACTCTACACCGAAGGGTGAGGGCAGGATAAATTTCGATTACTTAAAAAGTGCGGCTCTGCTTTTGTTAAATCACAACATTATATAGGGAGGAGAAAACGTCCCCTTTTTTCTCTTTTTTTTCTCCTTAGTATTCGTGTCTCCCTGGATTCTCAATTGTATTTATTTGTTTATATATATTCTCGGGTGTCGAGTAAATGCGATTGAGAAGAGAGAGCTTTGAAGTCGATAAAGAATCGACGGATTGCAAAAATGTGATAAGAACGCGGGAATAGGATAGATATATTGAAAGGGAACGAATTTGTTTTGTTTATATATATATTCAATAAGTCTTTGGGTGTGTTTTATCTAAATCCTGTAAAGAAGCATCCTGGATTAAAATAAATAAAAAAAAAAAAAACATGTACCGTAGAATAAAATTTTTATTTTATTTTTATTTGACACCTAGATGAAGGAGATGCGATGCTTATTAAGAGCTTAGGTACTTTATTAAATCTTTTAGCGGGGCTAACGCTTACCACATAATTTGAATAGATTTTTATAAAATTTATGGACAACAAAGAACTGGTGATTTTTGACAAAATATTGAAATTTAAATATATATATATATATCTTTTTACTTTATCCATGCGAAGCAGATAAATTATTTTAATGGGTCTGGCAGCAAAATATTAATAATTAATAATTTGGTGTCTCGCCCAGAGCCCAAAAAAGTGCGATT
Source organism: Forficula auricularia (assembly GCA_024734495.1). Taxonomy (NCBI): domain Eukaryota; kingdom Metazoa; phylum Arthropoda; class Insecta; order Dermaptera; family Forficulidae; genus Forficula; species Forficula auricularia. The sequence continues at coordinate 3,453,632 of JALMQS010000085.1, read as the reverse complement.
TTTTCATTTATACCATAGTGTATGTATGTATTGTATGTATTCCTTTTTATTAGTCAACGATCTTTTCCACACCGTTCAACCGATGAAATGAAATTTAAAACACGCTATTACTTTTAGAACATGAATGAAGCACTGGTTAGATTTTGGTACATATCGTCCGAAAAACAATAGTACTTTAGGTTTTAAGTTTTTCTTTCCAGACGGATTTTATAGCTCAGGATTGAATGGAAGGCAGTCCAGAAATAAATAATAGTATAGAACCTATAGATTATAAAAATAATAATTATAATAATGTTAATAATATACCTGTGCTGTCTCAAGAATACACTACTGAGGATATCTTCAAAGCTGTGAAAAGGACGAGTAATTGGAAAGCTCCTGGACCGGATAAAATACATAATTTCTGGCTCAAATATTTGACATCTTGCCATGAGTCATTGGCCCGATGTTATACAACCGCGCTGAATGAACCGGAAACAATTCCTAGATACCTAACGGAAGGAAATACTTACCTACTATATAAGAAAGGAAGTACTACAGAACCAGAGAACTACCGACCGATAACCTGTCTATCCGTTATGTACAAGCTGTTTACATCTCTGATTAATAATAGAATCTATGATCATTGCGATGCAAATAATTTGATCGAGGTGGAACAAAAGGGTTCTATCCGAGGCTCATTAGGCTGTAAGCAGCAACTTACTATCGATTCTATAATTTTAAAACAGGCCCAACTTAAAAAACGCAACCTGTACATCGGGTATATAGATTACTCGAAAGCTTTCGACTCTGTACCTCATGACTGGCTAATAAGAGTGCTAGAAATCTACAAAATTCCTCTTAATATTATACAATGTTTGCATACAATGATGAAAACATGGAGAACCAATTTTAACATCAATAATAACAACATCGGGAATATAAATATTAAAAGATGAATTTTCCATGGAGACTCTTTGTCCCCAGTATGGTTCTGTTTGGCCTTAAATCCTCTCTCAGTATTGTTGAAGAAAAAAGATATGGGTTATAAGCTTGCGAGAAATGATAGAAGAATAACGCACCTCCTATACATGGACGATCTTAAGGTTTATGCCGACACTAGTCCAAAACTGAACTCCTTAATAACAACTATAAGAAATTTCAGCGAGGATATTAACATGGCATTTGGAGTTGATAAATGTTCTATCATGAACTTTAAGAAAGGCAAGACGGAATATTTGGGAGAGACTGTGGAGGACATCGTCGAACTTGGGCAGGATAATATGTATAAGTAGCTAGGGATCCCTCAAAATATTAAGATCAACCATAAACAACTAAAGGAAATGTTCACTGAAAAGTACAGGAAGAGACTAGCAAAGATCCTGAACACCAAACATAAGTACTGCCATAAATACCTGGGCGGTTCCTGTGCTTACGTACTCCTTCGGAATTGTGAAATGGACCGAAACTGACCTAGACAGTCTTGATAGGCTCAGTAGAGGTATTCTTAGGAAATTTCGTTGTCGACATCCAAGTTTCTCCGTCACGTAAAGAAGGAGGAAGGGGCTAATCAATATCTTTAACCTATGTATAACCCAAGAAGAAAAGATAAGAAATAAATTCTTATGTTCTGATGATGACCTCATTAAATCTGTCATAAGGGCTGACGAGAGGTATACTCCACTGAATCTGAGCTGTCACGCGTTTGTGATTCCAAAAAAAGAGCTTAAACCCTAGAAAGAGAATATTCTTCACGGGAAATTCCCAAACCTCTTAGACGAAGATCATATAGACAGGAGTGCTTCTCTACAATGGCTGGCCGATGGCTCTCTCTATCCTGAGACGGAAGGATTCAATATGGCTATCCAAATAGAATAATAAGAAGCAAAAATTATGAGAAGCACATACTGAAGTTAAATGTGACGGATAAGTTTAGGCGATGTGATTGTGTGGGTGAGTCCATCGAACATATTATGGCAGGGTGTCCAACACTATCTGAGAATGCCTACCTTGGAAGGCACAATCAGGTGGCTAAATTGATCCACCAACAGCTAGGAATCAAATATGGCTTACTGGACATTAAAACACTTCCCTACTATAAATACCAGCCGGTGCCTGTCGTAGAATCTGGAAAATACATCTTATACTGGGACAGGCCTGTGTTAACTGACAGGTCCATCGCCTATAACCGACCCGATATTCTTCTGATATACCTTAACACCAGGTCAGGGATACTCATTGATATCGCTGTTCCTCTAACTCACAACATCAAAAAAACAGAGTCTGAGAAAAGGAACAAATATGAGGAACTTACCTGGCAAATTAAAGAAATCTGGAAACTGGATAGGGTATCCATCTACCCATTAGTGATATCCGTTGAGAGGGTTGTCTCTTACACCTTTAATAAGAACATTGAGAAACTTGGCCTGCCAAACACCATTTTGAAGCATGCACAGAAGGCAACTTTATTACAAACCTGTCACATCGTGCTCAAGTTTCTCAATAATTGAAAATTATCCGGAGGATCATGTGGGCCAGAGTGAATTCTCTTCCACATCGACCGAGCCTAATCCCGATAAAGATCTAGAAGGGATAGGTGAAAGTTTTCCAGCGCAAGCTGAGAAAGTGCAATAAATCGGATATAAATAATATTTAAAATAGAACCGTGTTTGGTGGCCCAATTTTATTTTAATGAATTGGCTAAGGGGACAGTGATGAGAAAAAGTTGAAATAAAAGTTATCTCTTATTTAATACTATATTTTAAGCAGACGTAATCGATATATTACAGGTTTCGAGCGCTACAACTCTGCTCTTCTTCAATGCATGTCAGCTGGAAAACATCAGTGCATGATTTAAATTTTTGTTTTAAACTTTTTATAATAAATTTTTTAAATGGTGGAATTGAGGATTACATAGTACTAACCCAAGTCACAAAAACACGCACAGTTGATCTCCAGCAGACGTTTTACATATAGAATAATTTCACTGGTAACATCAACTCCAACAGAACAATCACAATAAATGTCCTTCATTCTGCCTTCATTTTACATATATAGAATCGATCATCCCCACTCCATTTAAGATCAATGTATTATAGGTTATTTATAAATTTAATATAATCTATATAATATATCTCACATAAGATCGATAATTGAAACAATTTGGCATTTTAAAATGAATTTATTTTATTAATTTAATTTCTGAATCTATATAATTAAAAGTTGGTTAATTTGGCACAGTATTTTAGAATTAAATTTTGTTAATTTTGTCAAGAAGACAAGTGTAGAGTGTGGATACTTTTAATACATCACCTTGAGTTGTTATGGCCATTTGTATCTAAATACCCTCCTCGTATTTTCTTGATGTCCAATTCCATTTAATTATTATAGAAGAAAGAAGGAAGATCCTCCAAAACACCGGTTACAAAATATTATAAAGGGAAAACATTTCAATAAATACTTTTTTATTGGAAATTAGTCTCTTATTTATTTCTAAACTCCGTTCCATCCGATCCTGAGTTATTAGTACTTTATTCTAGTACTTTTTAGTTTTTTCTAAATATTTTGAAAATTGCTTAACCAATTTTGATATATTTTATTCAAGTACCTTGAGCATTCCAAAAAAGATATATAAAGATTTTTGGAAAAATAACATTTTAAGCCTTTACTCTACAGTATGATAGTACTTTATTAAATTCTTAAAAATTTATTTATTTGGTCGGTTTATCTGATTAAAAATAAAGGAATGAACATAGTTATATTTCAAATGACTATGGATAAAATCTAGCAAAGATACATTGCAGTTTATTTTTAAAAGATAGTGAAAAATATTGCGGAAGAAAAAAGTGGACTGATTCAAACTAAACTGCATTTATCTGTTTCTGCTAAAACATCTAGATTGTAGATTTTTAATTTAGAAGCCTGATACAAGAGAAAATAATGTCAAACTCAGCTCAGAAAGCCCCGTGGCCGCTATTCGCGTACTCATCACTCTTATCAGGTATATATATATATATATATAGTACTTGGAGGCACCGAGGGATGCTCGGTAACTTCTTCCTTCAGTTAAAAGCTTTATTTTAATATTATTTTTAATTTAAAATTCTGATAAAAAGGTCAATTTTTTATTTGAGAGCCGTTTTCAAATTAAAAAAAATACAAAAATATATAATATTCGACGACTGTACCCCCTCCCTCCACCTCCACCCCGCTCTACCCCACCCCCGAAACCTCGACCTACCCCCGGATCCCCCACCACTACACCCCACCTCCTGCACCTGTTTTGATTCAACCATATGATTCATTTTTATTCATCCAATTGTTAATAAATATAACCTATCAAAATGTGTTATTTTTTCAGAAAATTGAGACCTGCTTATGCGAAATATATTTTTAAATAAATTCTTGATTATTTTTTATTCCATTAAATCAATAAAATTCTTTATAAAAACAATTATAAAACGTTTAGGTTGAACAAAATATGTTAAAAACCACAATCACAATACTGCTTCAAGGCCTTTGAGAATAAAGGATTTACCCGACCCATTGTCTGCCTGAGTACAAAAGGAAAAGGGAAACCTTCTTTTAAAACCCTAAGAATGGGATTTGTCTACCTGAGAATAAATAATTTGATTACGAAAAAACCCATCAAAAACAATTTTGTCAAAGATGAGACCGTGGCAGATCGAATTGTCACCCCAAAAACCCCCTAACCCGTGAATTTCATCAAAATCGGTAAAGCCGTTTTCAAAATAGAACCAAGATACAAATATATAAAGAAATATATATACAAATATACAATTTTTGCTCGTTTAATAAGAGTAGATAGATATCAGCCTCAGAAGCTTATACCTGATGAGAGTGATGAGTACGTGAGGCTTTATTATTATATTATTTAATATTTATATATATTTTTAATTATTTTTAATTTTGATTTAAAAATAAAAATGAGCTTTGATCACAGTGTAAAATTATTATTATTATTTCATTCATATAATTCTTTACAGAACTAACTTTATTATTTGAATTTCAATAGAAAGTACAAACACCAAAAAATTATAGTTTTATTTTAATTCCTAAAACACAAAAAGGGATATAAATATGATAATATATTAAATAAAATATTTTAATTAAGTGATAATCATTTGGTTTAGTATTTTACCCGGCAATTTAGATTTATTATTATTGTATATTTTCCACTTCTTTTAAAACGGCGTAAACGCAAAACGAGCGAGAAGAGTGAAAGATATGACATTTTTTAATTCTTTTTTTATTTTCAAGATTATAATCCTTTTAGAGCTGCTGTAAAGAATATAGTATAAAGGTGTGCAGTGCGCTATACCACTTGGAGATAAAATCAAATTAAAGTTTTTTTCTCGCCCGTAGCCCTAATTAATACCCCTTTGTTCGTTGAGACAAATATTTTTATCTCTTTTTTGTGTTGGGGTGCTTGGAGGGGGAAGAAGTTTGTCCAAATCCTCTGTCATGTCTCTAGATTAAGATGAAAAAACGCCTCGCCGCTCTTTTAGTGAAAATAATTTTATTAGCTTAAAATAAATAAGGTAGAAGAATAAAAACGAGCATTCCCTTGAAAGGGACGAGAGTATCGATGAAGGGTTGGGATTGGGGGTGGCAAGGGACCGTAAGAGGGATGAGAAAGGTTCAATTTTATCTTTTTGATTAATCTTAAGTTGTTATCATTAAATTAAAGAAAACCTGGGCAAAAGTTTTATACATTTATTTCAGTTAAGTTTTACCACCTTTCCCCGTTTCGCGCGCCCCGGCCTCTTTACTCTGTTTCGCCAACCTTCCGCTAGTGTCGTTATTATCGCCCGGACTCTTTCCTACAAATCGGCATTTCTTCCACTTCACCCTTAAATATATATTATATATATAGGCAACTCCACATAAACCTTAAATGAAATTTTCTCTAATGAACACTCATTATTTTATTGGAAAAAATTATTTGTTTCTATTTAAAGTATATATATTTAGTACTTAAAAAAGAACTGAAACAAAAATAATAAATAAAAAACTTTTTCTCAGCACTCGGATCTTTCTTTTTCTAATTAGCATTTCCAATTTTATTAATTAACTTAAGAGAAGTGTACTTTTTTTTATTTTTGTTATTCTATTACTAATCATATTTTTCCGACCAGAAATACTCATTTTCAAGTCCACTTAAAATTCTATAATACTTGTTTTTCTTTTGCTTACGTTTTATATATTCCGGGGGAAAAAGTTTATTATTATTTGTGGTTTTTTTTTCTTTAATTTAAATCTCATTATTTTTAGGTAGTATAGGTATGTCTGAAAGTTTTTAACTTTTCATTCATAAATATTTGTATTTATTAAAATACAAAGGAGTGTTTCTTGTCTTAAAGCTCACGGAAGTGGATGAAAATGTTTTAAATTGAAAAGATGTCATTTCAAGAGCTGTTTCATGAGAATGATTTTTTTATTATTTTTCGTGGGGGCTCAAAAATGAAAAAAGAGTCTTTATTAAACAAAATTTGAAAAGCTATTTTATATTTTCGTGGATTAAAAATATGTAGTGGCAGCTAGATGATTTGGGAGGGGAGGGAGCTGACCTCATTCCCTACCCTTTTGTTTACGACCCTTTCATAAATATACTAGTCGTTTAAGTCACTTGAGATTGATTTAAAAATAGTATTCGAAACGTTGTATATTAGAGTCTTTTCAATGATATATCTACGAATTCTATACGTAAGAAAACTAAATTTCCCTCACAGATAAAGAAATTTCTTAAAGATTTGTAAAAATTTGAATAAATAGTCACAGTAACATTGTACAAACATTTTATATGGTAGTATTTCTTATCTTGAAAAAAATTTAAAATTTAATTGTATCTATTAAGTGTTTTCGGAGTGGAATATAGTTATTGGTTTGGTATGTAAGCATTGGCGTAATTGAAATTGATATTAGAAAGTGGGGTCAGTCTCAAGTGGTATTGGACCCTTGGTTACGCGTGTAAGAAATGGTTCTTTTGAAATGATAAGAAAATGTGCTGGAGATCAAATTTCGTCAAAAATAACACCTAAATAGATAATTTATTTGATAAGCTTCAGCAGGGGTGCCCACAGGGGGGGAGGGGTTAAGCCGCAGAGTGTATCATTGAAATTTCTGAGGGGAGGGTTGAAAATTGTCGCATTTTAGTATTATACTAGCTGCGACGCCCGCCCTCGGCGGATCTCTTACTTTCCACGCACTTCGCACCCACCCACCCTGCACCACCCCACTCCCAACCATCCCCCGGACCGCACCCCCGGCCACCCACCACCCCACGCCCCACCCCGCACCACCCCACTAAGCCTCTGGACCCTCACCTGAACCCTCACTGCACTCCCCGTTCCTTCACCCCACCGCACACCACCACCCCGCACCCCGCCCCACCCCACTAGGCCTATGGACCCTCACCTGAGCCCCCCATTACGCCTCTGGACCCTCACTTAAGCCCTTCACTCCATTCCCACCCCGTGCCCTCCACCCCGCACCCACCCCCGCAGCCAGTTTTTTTATTTCTAGCCTTCTAGTGACCCACAGATTATGTATGCAAAATTTGGTTAAGTTGACTCTAGGAGCAAGAATTTTCATATTTTGACCCCCCCTTCTTTTTGGGTGTTTTTTGGGGGGAATTTTTTTAAACAAAAGTTGTCAAAAATCACATCCCCTACAACTTTGCTCATAATAAAATTTGCCGTGGAGTTAATAGTTTAGGAGTTATTTGATAAATTTTATTCGTGTGCACCCCAAACCCCCTTTTGGGGTCAAAATATCAAAACGTTATATAGCTAAAAACGTAAGTTAGAAGACATCTGATCCAAATATGAAATTTCATAATAATCCCTTAAGCCGTTTTTACGTGAATCGTGAGCAACTTTTCGCGGAACCCACGGAAACATACAGACAGACAGGGATTTTGTTGAGGGTGTTTTCGTCCATAACTTGGCTTGAAACGTGTGCAACTAAAATTTGGCGTGATTTGGACCATATAGATAAATGCGGTTTGCAAGTAGAAGATATTTTGATTATCGGTTTCTTTTCTTTTTTCTAATGTCTTTGGTACAGGCTATGATTTCGCAATAGATTTCCATATTCCTTTCTCAATTGGCTCTTTTCGAAGGGTAGCTATTGATACATCACCCCCAACCGGCGCTCGCCTGGCCCCATAGGGACCACTTTGAATATTCCACCCCTATTGCACAGGCCTCTTTCCTTCCTAGTCTTGGGCTTCCCGTCTCTTTTCCACTTGAGCCTCCCTTCTCGCTCTCTTTTTTTCGCTTTCTAGTCACGACAAATTCCTTCAGCCGCCCACGCACCTCTTTTTGCTGCGGCACCCCCTCGGTTGATTGACCGTGCGGGAAATTGAAAAATAAAATTTCTATAAAGAGAGAGAAGAACCTGCACCGCATGAGTCTATAAAAAGGTAAGGCGTTCGGGATTTTTGAAATTCTCGCCCCTCTCGATCACCCTTCATCCCTTAAGACGCGTCACGGCTCCTTTACCTGTCATATACTAACACGGAAATAAATAAGAAATAATAAATAAATTGAAAAGATAAATACCTTCAATCCATTTATATTTTTATGTCGAAATAACATTAAAATCAGCTGTCACTTACCTGAAACAAAAGAGAAACTATATTAATAAAAATGAAAAATAAATAAATAAAGATTCTAGTAACTAAAGGCATCTAATTCCAGAAAGCATCTATTTTCAGTAAGTAGATTTATTTATAATAAATAATTAATAAAACCTCCTATTCTTCTTATCAATCTTGTATTATAAAAAGAAAAAAATTATTAATTTTTGAAAAATTTATTATTGTTAAACATGTTTCGGGCCTATTAGAACTCATCATCAGTTAATACAAAACGATTTTTACTCTGCGTAATTCTTTTATATACTGAGTGGGGGATAAAGATCTACCACATTTTAAAGAGGTATAAAAGATGAAAAAATTTAATTAGAAAAAAACTGAATATATTTTTGAAAAGAACATAAAATATTTTTTTTTAATGTGTTTTAAACATTATATCAGAGGAAAAGGGAGGGGGGGGGGGGTCAAAAAGAAAATTCTAGCCCTTTTGACCAAACTCAACCAAATTTTGTATACATATTCCGCAGACCCCCAGAAGGCTAGAAATGCAAAAACTAACCAGCGAAAATGGAGGGGGGGGGGGGTAAAAAATGAAAATTCTAGACATTTCGTCAAAACTATGTATACAAAATTTGGTTAGTTTTTGCATTACTAGCCACAGAATATGTATACAAAATTTGGTTGAGTTTGGTCAAAAGGGCTAGAATTTTCTTTTTTGACCCTCCTCCCATTTTGTGTGGTTAGTTTTTGCATTTCTAGCCTTTTTGGGCCCCACAGAGTATGTATACGAAATTTGGTTGAGTTTGGTAGTAGAATTTTAGAAGGCGTAGAATTTTCATTTTTGACCCCCTCAACCCTCTTTTTTGTCTGATAATGTTTAAAACACATTTAAAAAAATTCAGTTTTTTTCTCGTTAAATTTTTTCATTTTTTTATACCTCTTCAAAATGTGGTAGATCTTTATGCCCCACCCTGTATTACCTATAACTTTCACAAACATACATGAAGAAAAGCAATAATAATACAAGATTGATAAGAAGAATAAGGAAGTTATATTACCTAATAATTTGAACAATCAAGAATATTTTGAGTGTATATAATAAAAAGCTTATTTTATTATTTATTATATTATTTTTTATTCAAAATTTGCTAAGTAAACACTTTGCGCGAAATTTTGTGATTTGGCAATTTTATTAATCAGCGAATTTATTTAAAACAAAAGTGCATTTTAAAGAATAAATGAAAAATGTATACCGAATTTCAGCTCATTTATATAGTTACATATATAAACATTTTTGCAAATTACTATTTTATTATTCTAACCAAGATCCGATAAATGTACCACAGGTAGTTTTCTACAAATTTCAAATTTTTTCAATGGTGTGAAATTTACATTTTTTTAGATATATTAAATCAAATACATTTTTCCTTCTCTTTATTTCGATATTATTATTTCTACAAGGGGCAATTAAAGTGCATGATTTTTCTGAAAAGGGTGCTGATAGAAGGTTTGATGTCCCTGGTGTATCTTCCAGTTCAAGCATGTCAAAGACAATTTCAGATGAGTTTTAGTTTAATAAAAATTGTTCTCGCTGGGAAATGATTAAAAGAGAAATAATACAAAAAAATAATTAAATAAAGATGATTCGGGAATTTCTGGACTAATCCATTTCTAACAACTCTCAATATATAAGATCGGAAGTAACTAAGAGTACTATATTAGACAATTCATACCTTGCTTATAGCAATAGAATTAGGAGAAATTTAAGATTTTCTTATAGGACAGGCTGATTTTTAAGAGAAGATGGTCGATTTCCATCCATGTGGAGTTGAAGTCACAAGATTTAATTTCCGACTCCTATCCTCACTCACATAAAGCAGTAGCCATTTGGGGCGAACGTCCCAAAATATTGAAAATGATCGCGTATTCGATGAAATTTGCAAAAAAAATCTAAGTTTAAAATAAAATTTCAAAAAATGAAGGGTACTTTTTTGAATAGCTCTTGGTTGAAAAGTCACCAACCACCACGGGAGTATATATTTAAATTTATTTATGTTATTTTTAAATATATTATTATTATAAATTAATGTAATGGAAGGCAGCCCAGAGGTAGTGAGGAAAGAAAAAATTAATACATATCAAATAAGTTGTAATTTATTGGAATCCTTCCTTCTTTCCTTTCAAAACGACGTTTCGAAAGGATTCCAATTCCAATTCGGAAGGATTCCGAAACGTCGGTTTGAAAGGAAAGAAGGAAGGATTCCAATAAATTACACCTTATTTGATATGTGTTAATTTTTCTTTCCTCACTACTTGGCTGCCTTCCATTACATTCAATTAAAATTTCTACCAGTCCGTCTCTCTCCAGAGAAAATTTTGTTGCAAAAAAATATTATTATTATTTTTGCAACGAAATTTTCTCTGGAGAGAGACGGACTGGTAGAAATTTTAATTGAATGTAATGGAAGGCAGCCCAGGTGTAGTGAGGAAAGAAAAAATTAACACATATCAAATAAGGTGTAATTTATTGGAATTCTTCCTCCTTTCCTTTCAAACCTACGTTTCGGAGGATTATTCCCTCCTTCTTCAGGGTCTACAAACCAATATTACAAAATTATAAAAACGGGGTTGGTCATCATTCATTTCAACAATAAAATAATACAATTATAAATACAATGTAAATAGCCAGATTATCAATAGAAAAAATATATAATTCACTCACTTCAAAGGGTCAATGAATGAAACAAATAAAATGTTTCCTTCTTCTTTCCACAGTAGTGTTCAAAACTTTCTTCTTTTTTAGCAAAGGCATAGAAAAACAATTTTTTTTTCCTCCTTTTCTTAATTAGATAGATAAATGGCTTTGGAATCTAACATATATAGACCATACCCTTCCAAGAGAGATGCGCACAAGAGTGCGTACTGGGATTAGTTATTAACACATTCTCAAATAATATGGTTGATTCATAGAACCATATATATACCCAGTATACAAAATGTACAAATAGCACAATTCCATAATTGAAAGGCAAGGAGGAAGGATTCCAATAAATTACACCTTATTTGATATGTGTTAATTATTTCTTTCCTCACTACCCCTGGGCTGTCTTCCATTACATTCAATTAATATTATTATTATATCTAATTTTTATTTATTTTTTTTATTTTTGTTTATTCAGGATTTTGGACTTAAGTATAAAGACAACCAATTTTCAACTAGCGCTTGAGCCCGAATGGTTAGTCGAAAAAAAACCTAAATGATGAAATTTATAAGAAATTTTATGTACTTTCATTTTGAATAGAAAGACTATTTACGAAAAGTAGATAGTTTTTGAGTTATAAGCAAAAAACCGCCAATAATGAGATTTCTTAGTTATTTTTGGATTTTTTTCAATGTTACGTCGCGAAATTTTGTTAGCAAACCTCAGATTCGGATTCAGCATCCCCAAAAAAATATAGGAAAGAAGAAATCAAAACTATCCCAAAACTTTCCCGCTAGGCCCTTTTGAGGATAAATTGACTGGACTATTCCTTATGGATGCAAAATTGCGGGTTCTCTACTCCTGCGTTTCTGGTTGCCCACCCTCCAGGCAAAAACTATAGATTAAAAGAAAACATCAGGTTCTTTTTTTGGAAATGCTCATTACTTCCCATTTAATAATGGATAAAACACAAACGAGATTACAATCAAAAAATAATTTTTAAGAAAAAAATAAAACCGACTTCAAAAAATTAAATGCAACAAATAAAATACACTAAAAGGTATAAAATAATTATTATCTTATTTAGTTACAACTAAACGACGAAATATTAACATGAAATTACTTTTTGAAGTCGATGCCAAACATATACCTTTTATGAATCGCACTCGAAGGATCTTAGTTAGTACCTTTGGAAGGTATGCTAGCTTATAGGTATAGTTTGTTTGGTACCGACTTCAAAAGTAATTTCATGATAATATTTCGTCGTTTAATTGTAACTAAATAAGATAATTATTATTTTTACCTTTTAGTGTATTTTATTTGTTGCATTTAAATTTTTGAAGTCGGTTTTATTTTTTTCTTAAAAATTATTTTTATTTTTTTCTATTTAGTGATGTTATTAATAGTGATCATATCATCAGAACTTGGCCAAATTAATATGGCACCATCCCTAAGATACCCCTTTTCCAATTAAAAAGAATCATCGAAATCGGTTCATAAACAAAGAAGTTAGGCTTGAACAAACCTAACAAAAAAGGTCTAATACCAATAAAAAAATATAGGACCAATCGGAAGCTAGACTGAACCCAATGCAATTTTTTTTCAAAATCGGTTCACAATTGGCAGAGATATGAGGTAACATAGACACAAAACAAAAAAAAAACAAAAATCAGTCGAATAGAGAACCTCCTCCTTTTTTGAAGTCGGTTAAAAATGAGGATTAATCAGTAACAATTAAAAATATATTTAACGTTATTTTTATTTGATTTCAATTAAACTAAACGTTATACAAAGCCCAAATCGTATTTTATGCTATAAAATATATTTTATTGCCGTCAAATTAGATAGAAATCGAACACTAACATTCGCTGCCAATTTCTTTATCCCTATGACTTCTGGGGAAATACTTTATTACGTCTTTTTAAAGTTTCTTTGAAATTCGCCTCTCGAGGAAAGTGTGTAATCAAATGGAAATGATACTCATGATACGTGACAGTTATTAGAATGTCGTATCATGACAGTTTGTTTGTCTTTTAAATGGTTTTCACGTTAAATGTATTCCATTCTTGCGCTCTATCCTTTCTAACGTGTAGATTTACAAGTTTACAATGTTTGCCCAGGCAGGCTGTCTGTCCCACTCTCTGCTCCTCTCGCTCGTGTTCAAGATAAGGGGCAACTGACCGTAATGATTAAGAGCTCTGGATAATATGCAAATAAACCAAGCCCACACTCCATAAGATTATTCAAGCTTACACTTTAAGAGAGATATTTACAACTTGTTTAGAATATCTTAATATTTGATGCAAAATGGAAGAGATCGTCAATTCCATTTGGACAGAGATCTTTCCTTTAATGCATATTCACTATTATTCAACATAATATTTGCAAATACGATTAATCAGTTTTGAATATATATTTTCAAAAAACAAACAAATAAATTGAATGAATATCTTCATGTAGAAATTTAATTAGTCGGCCTAAGTTAAAGCTAGTGTTTATTGCTAAGTATGATTACACTGGTCGAAAAAATTTCTCCCCATAAACCTAACAATGGATTCCAGTATTTTTATACGCTAATTATTATCCAATTTCTCGATTTTTTAGAGGTCGGAGTTTTGAGATATTATCGGCCAAAACGACGAAAAAGCCTATTTTGAACTGTTTTCGAGTCCCATTAAATCAAAATATTTTGTTCACCTTACTCTTTGATTTTTAAATAACCACTTGTTTTTAGCTCAATTAGAACTTGAGTCATAACTAAAAACTAAGACCATATGTTTTTATATATATTTATTATCCTTTATACTCACGGAGCTTTGGTTTTTTAGTTATAACTCGAGTTCTAATTCAGCTAAAAGCAAAGTAGTAATTTGAAAGACAAAGAGGAAGCTGTTTTCTATTACGTCAACAAAATATTTTGAATTCAAATATTGCTGTTTAATATTTAATGGGATTCGAAAATAGGTTCAAATGACCCTTTTCGCCGAAATTGCATGATTATGAGCATATATAACTCTACGGGAATCCATTGTTAGGTTTACGGCTACAAATTTTTGTTTAATTTTTGTCGAGCAGTGTTATTTTTTTGGCCGGTGTAACCAGACCATTTCACGCATTTCACACTTCAAGTGTTGAAATACAAAATATGAATATATTTCGAAATGTATTTGAAATGCGAAATACTAATTTCCTTTAGAAACCGAAAATTCGGCCAAGCCCACGACTACAGAGCTATAAGTGTCGAATAGTAAATATTATATTGTAATTAAAACAAAAATGATTGGTCGATTAATAGACTCAGTATTTGTAAAAGTCTAGGCGTCGAAAATTATGAAAAATGTATATGGAATACGAAATATTTATTGAGATATGCTTATCAGAATGCACAGATATTTTGATGGCTATAGTTCTAGTTCTGAAGACTTTTTTAAATATTGAGTCTATTAATCACCAACACTCTTTTTAGATTACAATAATATACCTAGTATATACAATTCGACACCTAGCTCTGTAGTAGATCGAATCTTCAGTTTTTAATAGGTTTCCCTTAGCAGTCTAAAATGGCTCTGAAAATAGGCTCTGATACGTCATGTATTCTAATTAGTTTATCTCAATAAAAATGTGCAATCTGGGTCATTTTAGTGGAATTTATTTTTACTAAAAAAATATTTAATTGATTTCTTATTCTGAATTTATTTAAAACCATTGAAAAAGCTACAACTCCAGACATTAATTCTGTAAAAAATATAGGTTTCTTTCAGTGTTCATAAACCTTTCCCGCGGAACCCTTTTTTGAGATAATTTTTTATGGAACCCTGCGTTCAGTAGCACACCCAGATTTGATTTTAGTGGATGAAGGGGTGTCGTATTACATATTATATGTTATGAAAAAGGTGCGTCCTCTGCCTTTATTATAAAAACTTTAAGATATATAAATTTGCAGTAATTCAAACAAAAAGATAAATATTCCATATAAAATATAAAGTATTTGTATTATACATCGAATTTTAGCATTGAATCGCGGAACCCCTAAAGCGTTTGAGTGGAACCCTACGGTTCCACAAAACACAGGTTGAAGAACACTGCACACACAATTTGGAGAAATTGACATTAATTCAATTATCTCTTTTCCTTAAGAAGAATAACTACCCTTAATTTACCATTGTCGCAAATTGGTGATATTTTTCTTTTGTTCCAAGGCAAATCGACTGCGCTAAGCGAGGAAATTTCATTAAAGCCCCAATTCGCTCTTTGAAAAGTAAATTGTCGTTAATTTACAATTTTCTTATTAGAAGATTGATTTTTCATCAAATTTTTTAAATCAGTGAAAATTACAATTAACCTAAATTTTACAATGCGTAGTTCATCCTTAAATAATCCTCCAGCTCAGTTATTATAATAATTAATTATTTTTATATTGAATTTTTTCATATTACCTATCATAGTACCTACCTATAAAAATAATTAGTTTAAGGTAGTTGTTTCGCGATAATACTAGCAAAAAATTAATGCTAGAGTATATAGTACAGACAATAAGGATTCATAATTCATAAGCCCAAAACTTTTTACTGTTTATGACTAGCTAATCCCGTGCTCGTTTGACAAATCTAGCAACACTGTCCGATCTTGTACATATTTTATCATAGAAAAAATGTCAGATAAAGTACATTATAAAGTAAGGTTTATAAAACAAAAAGTTCTTAATAAGCGATTGAAAGGTGTTACGACAATGGTTGAAGCGAAAAACGTCAAAAAAGTATTAAAGTTAACCCCTTTTTAGGTTAAATAAATGCGTTGTTGCCAGCTTGTTTTTATTGTAAATTTTTCATTATTTATTCATGATTATCTCAGAAACTGTGTTGTAACTATGAATTAAAATTTTCTTAAAAAATGTATTAGTTATCGTTTAATGTTGATTTAGTTTTTTATAACAATGGTATGAAGTGTTTCTTAATTATCTATATATATAAAATTAAGGTTTTGTCTGTACATTGCTCCAAATCACGCCAAATTTTGGTTGCACACCTTTTAAGCAAAGTTATGAACGAAAACACCCTCAACAAAATTCCTGTCTGTATGTCTGTCTGTCTGTTTCAGTGGTTTCCGAAAAGTTGCTCACGATTCTCGTAAAAACGGCTGAAGGGATTATTATGAAATTTCATATTTCCATCAGATGTCTTCGAACTTACGTTTTTAGCTATATAACGTTTTGATATTTTGACCCCAGAAGGGGGTTTGGGGGGGGGGGCGCACGAATGAAATTTATTAAATAACTCCTAAACTATTAACCCTACGGCAAATTTTAATGATAAACAAAGTTGTAGGGGATGTGATTTCTAACAACTTTTGTTTAAAAAAATTTCCCAAAAAACTAGCCAAAAAGAAGGGAGGGTGAAAAAATGTAAATTCTTGCCCTTGGAGCAAACTCAACCAAATTTTGTATACTATACATAATCTCTAGAGAGCTAGAAATGCAAAAACTAACCACCCGAAATGGGGGGGGGGGTCAAAAAATGAAAATTCTTTCTCTTGGGCCAAAATCAACCAAATTTTGTATACGTAATCTGTGGGTCACTAGAAGGCTAGAAATGCAAAAACTGGATGCGGGGGTGGGGTGAGGAGTGAGGCGGAACAGGGTGGGGGTCCAGGGGGCATAGCGAGGGTGGGGTCCAGGGGGCTAGGCGGGGGTGTGGTGCGCAGTTTTGGAGGGCACGAGGTGGAGTCCGGGGGGATGGCGTGTGGGGTCCGAGGTGGGTGGGGTGGTGGGGGGCGGGGGTTGGGCATGGTGGGGGCGGGGGTTGGGCATGGTGCGGGCGTGGGGGTGAGGGTGGGGTTCGAGGGTTGGGGGTCCAGGGGGCGTGCGAACGCGGGCCTTGCAGCTAGTAATTAAATATGTATATAAGCTTTCCGATATCCCATATAATGCAATGTATAAGAGTTTGAAAAACTCCATCTTTGGAATTTAATATCTTCGGAACTATATTGTTCATAAATTTCCTTTTGCCACCAATTGATGCAGAAATATTTAAATAATAATCTATCTAAATTTCAAAAATATCTTAAGAAAACCCATATGGTGAAACAACTAGGTTAAAAATTGCAATAAAGAACTACTTTTAATTACAGAATGATTTTATCTTTTTACGATAAAAATAGATTTAAAATAGCGCGTTGAAAATGATCGGTAATTTGTAGAAAGCTATTAATTTAAATATAATTTCCTCTCAATTAAGTATTAATTAATACCAAACCTTGCCTGTGTTAGTATATCTATGTGAATACTTTGTGTGTGTGTGTGTATTTGGAGCGTTTCTGGCCACTTGAAGTCTCAACTAATTAGAATAGATATTTATTTGGCATCTCAGCCAACAGCACGGAAAGAGGGGGCCATATAATTTTACACCCGTCCAAAGAGATTATCAAAGACCAGAGTGTCGGAAATTTAATAAACCCATCGCCTCTTCCATTCTCATTCTCTTTCCTTTCTCTACATTCTAATTATTTACATTTTTCTCATATGTTAATTAATACTAAAGCTAGTTTCTTTGTAAAATCATTCTAAAAACTATTATTATCTGTATATATACTATAGACTCCAAATACTTATTGATTTCCTCTTAAAAATACAAATACCTACCTACCAATCATTAATGATTCATCTCTGAAACTACTTCCACTAGGAATTTGAATTTTGTTTGGGGTGTAAGTTATTTTAAGACATAATCATCGTTTTTACAAATTCGAATTTCATCGGGGTAAAACAAAGAAAGAAATACTATAAAAACATAGTATCATTTTAAGATATCACAATATTTCCGGAACTACTGACACAATAAACTTCTTTTATGTAAATTAGACTCGAGACTTGATGCAATTACAGTGGGTTGATGGAGATGGAGATATAAGCCAAAGGGGGTTGCAGCGGGTTCAATAAAACTTCCAGAATAAGTCGTTTCAGCCTAAATTTTACTGAGGATGGGCCAATAAAATTTAGGCCAAAACGTCTTATTCTGGAAGTTTTATTGAACCCAGTGAATTCCACTTTGTGTGGATGATTCTCCATCAACACACAGCAATTTTATATGAATTTTTCATTTAAGACCCGTATGCTATCTAAGAAAGGTTTCTAAAAAAAATCAAATTTGATGGTGAAGAAGAGCCAATTTGAAAAATTGCGATTTTTTCATAGTTTCCTCGAAACATCTAGAGCTAATATTTCTAAATTTGTAAATGAGTTGAATTTTAAGTCGTAAATGCTTAATAAAAATGGATTTTAAAAAAATTCTTATTTTGAAGGAATGAAACACGAAAAAAAACTAAAATCTCCGTCTTTAACATATATTTGTCCATGTTTCATTACGATTTCTCCGAAACTACTGGGATGAAAACTTCAAATTGAACACTTAAAGGTTAGCTCTACTCTTAGAATGTGAACTATCTATCAAGAAAGGCTTTTAAAATATTAAATTTTAAAGGTTTAAAACAAAGAAAAATATATTTGGAAATCAGGATTTTTTTTATGATATCACGATTTCTACAGGACTAGTGGAACTAAAAACTTGAAATTTTATACGGATGTTAGTTTTAAGATGTAAATGCTGAAGTCTTGAAGACCTTTTCTGAAATCGGTTCAGATTAAAGTCTTCAAGTCGTCTTCCTTTATTCTGAGATACATAGCGTAACAAGTGAATGCTTGGAGACTCTCTCTCCTATAATTTGGTATATTGGTATTTTGGTTCTTGGAGAGCTTGAAAAACTGATGAATAAAGAATAGAACTTTGATTCTTACTATATTTATCCGCACTTAGGGTTTAAGAAAAGAGAAATATAATCAGGATAAAATGTTTTTGATTGCATTATTAATCGTTTCATTAATTCCATAATTAAAACTTTTAATTGAAATCGTAGGGAGTTGGATAAAAATTAAATGAAAAATAAAGTTTTATTCTTTTAATGTCCCGAACGTTTCGTTATTTTATTTTTGACTTCTTCAGCGATTCACTATATAAGTCTGTCGGCCTCCCTGGTGTAGTGGTCAGCATGTCTGGCCGGCAACCCGGAGGTCTCGGGTTCGATTCCCGGCTATACCCAGAATTTTTTCTGTAAGTTTAGGGTCTGGAAAAAAAATTAAGTGGGAGATAAATTTAACCTTATCTAACGGAGAATTTACCACTGCTCGAAGCCCCTAAAAACTTAGTAAATTGGATTTTGGATTGTATCTAACTTTCTGAGATTTGGCTCGTGATTCCGGCTTCTTTCCTTCTACTCTGTTCTTTTCACGATGGAGGGGCCATCCCATACAGGCCTTAGGGGATGCACCTTCTGGTGTATCTCCTTCTCACATCAATATCATTAAAAAAAAGTCAATTGTTTAATGGTGTTAAAATCAACATACAATCGAGTTATATAGTGAGCCGCTGAAGAAGTCAAAAATAAAATGATTAAACGTTCGGCATATTAAAGAATAAAACTCTATTTTTAATTTAATTTTTATCCAAATTCCTACGACTTCAATTAAAAATGTAATATTAATATTGTGGTTTTAAGTTTCACTTATAAAGCAATTTTTTTTTATATGCCTATATTTCTATAAATTATGATTTGATAAAAATGGACGGCGGGAAAAAAGCAAGTCCTGAACAGAATGAGTCGATAAAGTTCTTCCAGTGTTACTTCAAAATATAGCTCTTTATAACGATCGATATTATGTTTTAAAATTGAATGCGAAAAATTGTTTGGTTTTATTAATTTTAAAGAATTAATCATAATAATAATTGAGACATTTTGATGTCAAAGCATTTCAAATTGATAAAATTGAAGTTTCGCCAGAATAATACAATGCAGTCATTGTATTCGGAGATCAACGGATTAGTTCTTTAAATGGCATATCACATATTAAAAAACAAGAATTTATGTATTTTATTTATAAGTTTATTAAGGCTACATTAGCCTTAAGATTATATTTACCCCACTTAGAGTTACTTCGGACTTCTGTAAAATAGAGCGATCAAGTAGAATCAAGCAGAAATGCTTAATTGTGAAAATTATAATTAGATGATAATGAATCAATTAAATGAATGTGATTATTTTCATAGTTCAATTAATTAACGTAATTAAAATGGAATGATATTTATGTTAGAGAAAAATGTGATAATTCCGAGAGGTTAACGACAGGTTCAAAGATATATAAATATTCAGCTAATCTCTAAGCGATTAAAAAATATTCTTAATAATATAAATTTCTATATATATATATATATTAACATTAAATGAAAGAGAAAGTTAAAACTTTTATCCGATCACTGCCCTATTTTGGTGCAATTGGGACCAGACTCGTTTTGATAGTGATCCAAGAGTTGAAAAAAAGATATCTCCTAAATCCATCGCCTAAATGGAGAAGGCATCTGCGGGCTTAACGCGGAAGATGTCGGATCATACCGGGCTGGGTCCTGTATCTTTTTTATATATATCATACTAACGTTTACTTTATTCTAACTTGGAACGTGAAGAAAAATCAAGCAAGTATTATTATTTTTCTATCTTTATTCTAGTACCTTTTGTACGTTAACAGCTAATGAGCTGAAATTTTATAGAAAAAAAGTTTGTATTTAATGTGCCCCACCTTCTGACAAGTTTCAGTTATTACTTTCACATTTATATTCATGACACTTGATAAATACACTAATTTTTAAAAAAATCTTTAGAGACGTTTTTGAGAAAATCAAAAAAACTAAAAATCTTTCATGTAAATGTCCACTTCCGGTCTTCCGATTTCAATTGACTGTGTTTATTGCGCCACGCAGAGGGGGCAGCCCTTTACAAGAAAAAGAAAAGGATTACATTTTATATACAAAAAAACCACAGCCGTCAAAAATTATGCCAGATGTTGTGGCTTACATCCACTAAAGTTAAATGGGCGGTCTTAAACAAATATCTTAATATGTACATTAAAAGTCAAAATTAAAATTATTTACAAGTTTGTCAAAAATTTAAAATTATGTACATATCTCTTTAGGAACGAGGCCAGATAATTGGGGGCATTCAACACACCCCGCAACAGCTCATAGAGAGTCTTTTAGTTCATTATTTAATTTTGGGCCGGCCCCGTCCTAAAGGTCCGCCTCATGAAAGTGGAGAAATTAAAAATGGAGCCTATCATCGCCCTGAGCGTCATTTTATTAAGAGTATTTTTGCAGACACCCAGGGCGCGCAGGTCCCTATAGGACCGGGGACACCAGACCCCCTTCCACGAAATTGTCGCGGCCAAAACGGTGACATGACTGGCCGCGACCTCGAACCTTTCCGCGATGTTTCTGATCAGGCTGGAGTTACCACTGTAATAATTAATTTTGTTCGTGTTGGCAACATCCAGCCCGGCGAGTGCGGAAACCACCTGCACATCGATGACCGTGACCCGATTTTCCGGTCCAGCCATCACGAGGTCCGGCTTACGTGCCCCGGCAGTGCTGGAATATAAATATTCCAGCTCCACCCTAGGGGATCTTTTTTCACATCGTCTGCCAGACATCGGACGACGGCGTCATGACGCTTGATCCTTCCGTCGTGAGTTCGCCCACAGCCCTGGATAATATGGGCCGTCGTCTCCGTTCTGGGGCATCCTGCCCTACACCCCGGGACCCCCCCTCCCGCCTTCCACGACTAGTGCGGACAGCAGAAGGGAGAGAACCCGATCGGAGGCGGCAGAGGTCCTTGAACATGCCGTTGCTCAGAGGGCCCGGATAATTTGCCCAGGAGTACGACGGGCTCGCCCTCGAACATAAACCCAAGTCCTTCCCATCGACACTGTCATGTAGCCGGCCGGCCCAGTAAACCCTGGCTCCCTCCACGCCGCCGTATTTTCGGAGGGCGTCTGTGGCCCAATTAATCCTCCTGACCACATGATATGTCTCCGATGCAGCCCGTGCTGCATCAAAGCTCGATGATGCCAAGCGGCTTAGACGTTCATGTGTCAAGAGTGGCACCTGCCAACCAAGTGATGGAATTCCCAAACCCCCATCCCTTACCTTGGCGTGGAAGAAACCTTCTGGAGTGTCGCGGGGCAAATTAAGGGTTGTTCTAATAAATGCCCGCACCCGGCGATCGATGGCGATGAGGTCGGTCACCGTAACGCCTCCTAACACCAGGGGATGTATACCGGAGGGAAGAACATGAAGCCTCAAGATTTCCATTTTTTGTGAGGCCTTCAGGGGAGCCGCCCCCACCCTCTCCAACATCTCCGCCAGCGACCATTCCGAGGCTACAAGGCCCGACGTGCCCACACGGACTCCAAGGTAGGAAAAGGATTGACCAACTGCCAATGCATTGATCGCTCCACCCTCCACCCTGAAGTCATAGTCTGTGCACACCCGGATCTTCTGCACCTTACCGGCGGGAACTAGAGAAAGAGTTATTGACTTGGCCGCATTGACCTTCATCCCGAACAAGGCGGCGCCGACCTCAAAGTCGCGTATCTGTGACCTAAGGCCCACAGCGGTCGAAGCCACAAGGACAACGTCGTCCGCGAAAGCCAAAGAGCCAACCCGTACACCTCGTAGGTCGTAACCGACATGCGGGGACAATCGGTCTAGGATGTATTTTGCGGCCAAGTTGAAGAGAAATGGGGACAAAGGATCCCCCTGCCTCACCCCCTCCCTAATCTGATCTTATTAGATCTTGAGCCTTCGTGGACCAGCGATGTTGTGCCGTCCGAGTAAAGAGACCTGACCAGGGGGACGAGCGAAGGGTCCAGCAGGTCATCAAGTATGTTCATTAGGGGCTGATGCATTATGGTGTCAAATGCTTTTGATATGTCCAGAGAGGCGACGTGCAGCTCTTTAAGCTCATACCTCGCGTCCCTTATCACAGCCCCCAGAACCTGGGTGTTCTCAGCACAACCATCGGCCTTAACAAACCCCCGCTGGTCACCCCGAAGCTCAACAGAACCCTCCATACGATGAAGGAGAACCCTGCTAAGCTGCCGAGCGACCACGGAGTTGACCGTGATTGGCCGATAATGCTCGGGCCGCGACGGCGATGTGTTTTTAGGGATCAGTACCGTCCGCGCGCTGGACAGAATCTCCGGCACCCTGCCCTCCAGAAGAATCGCATTAAGCAGGGCGAGACGGTCTTTGTCTCCTACGCCTTTCCAGGCCGCAGGTGACAGACCGTCTGGCCCGGCCGCCGATTTTTTTAATGAGGTGGAACTAATAAGCTCCTGGAGGCTAATCGGACTCGGGAGGATCCTAGGACGGTCGGAAACGGCGGAAAGGCACCCCCGGCTGTCGCCCAGGATGTTACACCAATAGGCGGCCGCCGGACCAAACCCCACGCCGCGATCCGAACCGCCCTCGAGAACCTCCTTCACTGCCCGATTTTTGTCACGGTGCCAGAGAGACTGCATCCTCCCATATTCAGCACGCTTTGCCGCGCGCCTCCCCCTCCGATCGTTCGGGGGCGGCCGGACGGCCCTGTTCCCCCCCACACGCCCCCCAACCCGAACAACCGCAGGACCCGCCCCACGAGCCCGAAGCCATGCCTCCAACAGTCCTTCCCACGGCCTACCTTCGAGTACGTTGATTACTATACCCCTCATGACAGTGTCGCCACCCCGGGAATCGCGATACGCCTTAAGGGCGACCACAAGGGGAGGATCAACATCCACATCGACGGTCATCGATGATTCAGTGGCCCGTTCTACTACCATAGAAAGGGGGCCAATTGACATCTGCGACATTTCGACACTTTGAAGTTCTTCGTCCTGGTGTGGACCCACACTAACACCACACTCGGCACTAACACCCGACTCTTCGGCCGGAGGGCCAACACGCGGTGCCGGAGGATCTGGAAGGTAGTGTGCGTGCGCAGCCTGTCCATCCCCGTCAAAATCGGTATCCGGGGCTGATTCACACGCCAGCCCATCAACTCTCT
The DNA here is from genome assembly GCA_024734495.1 of Forficula auricularia. NCBI lineage: Eukaryota > Metazoa > Arthropoda > Insecta > Dermaptera > Forficulidae > Forficula > Forficula auricularia. The sequence goes on along the minus strand of JALMQS010000085.1, from coordinate 3,429,404 downwards.
CGGGGGCGCTGTCCTCAGAACACCCATGGTGGCCACCAGAATTAACTGGGTCTTCGCCCATGGGTGATACGACAGCAGTCTCCGACGTCTCATCGACGGTGTCAGCGATATGGCACCCCTCGCGGTTGCCAAGATGTTGCGGTTCTTCCTCGAGGGGTGATGCGTAGACATCGCCGTACTGGTTTACGGGGTCTACACCGGTTGCTGAAAGATGGTCGGCCAGCTGACCGGTGTAAAGATTTTGTAACCCCGAAGGTCCGGCCTCATTTATTGGTATCAATGGTGGAGGCCCAGAAGAGGAGGCAGCGTGTAATTCGGCCATAAGTGCCCTATATTCAGGGGCCCTCCTCCTCCCTCTAATTCCCTCAAGCGTACGTCCCCATCCGGTCCATCGCTCCAGGAGCCACATATTCATTCTTCTGTAGGCCTCCACCGGGGCCGACAGCTTCTAGCCGGGCGAGGAGATTAGTCTCCTCGTCCGACCATCGAGTCCTGATGTTCGGTATTTGGATTGCGGCATTCCATTCCACTTCATGGCTCCTTCTGAAGTGCTGTGATAGGCCCCTCGTTGTTCTAAATGCCCTGTCGCAGTGTGGGCACACAGCAGGCAAGGCGGACATAATAGGTGTAGACAGAGTGCCTCTTCTACTCTACGGCCGAATGGGCCGTAGAGTCAGAATACAGTGATTTAGAGGAGGGGACTTGATGCCTTAAGGCATCGCCAGGGCCCCTTTCAAGTGCACAAGGCAGGGGGTGACTTGCAGCACGAGAGCCCACCTAGTGCTGCCAGGTGCAACCAGTTATGTTGGGGTGGAATGGGTGATGAAATGATTAAATAAATAATGGGATGTGGATGGGAGTATCACGTTGAGTGGCGTCGTGAATGGACTGATTTAATAAATAGCGAAATATAAAATCGGATGGAATGATTAATAAATAATGAAAAAAAAATCAGGTGGGTGGGGGATGAAATGGGGTGATTTATAAATAATGAGTAGGTGACGGTGATAGAGTGTACACACTCCCCAGCTGGCAGCAAACAGTGTAGGGGGATGAAATTATAAAAAAATAAGATATCTGGGAATGAAGCGTTTGGAAAAAAGTGTCAGGGGGAGCCCAAGAGCGTTATCTTAAATGTTCATAATTATTGTAATGGCCGAAGTATCTATTTAATGAAATGTTAATAAAATAAAAAAGCGCCTCCGAGATGAAGGGGGGCTACAAGAGAGGCGACCAGGTCCACAAGGTGTTTGAGTGGTTGCCTGGATACAGAAAATGTCTAAAAGTGATGCCCTCCAAGTGGACAATCGAATTAACTAAAATGCGCCTTGCGAGTATGCAGCCTGGTCCACCCAGGTGTTATGGTGGTTGCCAGACTGCGTAGGGGAAAATTTAAATAACACGCACTTGCTTAGGCCGAGCGCTGAGTGAGTAGGAGTACCTACGTCACTCCCCTACTACGAAGAGACGAGCCTCCATCTTGAATAGTTGGTGAAAAAACTAGTTTGATGTACTCCTTCTAGCCTATATCAAGCTTAAGTTTCGAATTTCGTATCTCTGAGACTTATGGTTGCGAAACGCAGGGGGGGGTAAATTCTTACGTACGTAAACATCAACTTCCGGTTTTTCTATTTTAGCCAAAATCTCGTTATACTTCTTGTAGCCTCTAGATAGCTTAAGTTTCAAATTGCAAGGCTCTGCGACTTTCCGAAGACGAGATATGAACGATTGAAATATTTATTTTACGACACTCCTAATTTACAACCCCTTCCTTTAATTCAATTGGATTAAAAATTTGACACAACTATTAACTCATGACACTTGATAAATACATTAATTTTTAAAAAAATTATTAGAGCCGTTTTTGAGAAAATCAAAAAAAAAATACGAAATAAAGGAAGGGGGTGTAAATTAATAGTGTCGTGATGACTTCAAATAAATGAAAATGTGAAAGTCGTGTGGTGAACACATTAGTTGATTTTAGTTATTAACGAAAAAATTGTGAAAATTATAGCTTTTTTTTAATTTTAATTTATAATTTTCTTAATAAAAAATGAAAATAAATGCCAAATGGTATATTAAGGATGTTTTCAATTTGCTTAATTATATGTCAGAATGAGACAATTCCATCAAAAGTTGAACCCAAGTTCCAAACTTACTACTACACGTAAAAACATATTGGAGAGGAGGTATATATTATGAATAAATAGTCCATTTCCCTCTAACAATGAATAGTAAGAAATGAACTTGTCTCGATATACTTTCTGCAAATAGTGAATTGACGATTTTTTTGTAAGCAACAAGTTTGAGCTAGAAAATTGAAACTTAACAGAGAGGTGTAATTTATTAATTCAAACTTTTGTGCCAAATTTCATTCAGCTCATTACCTATTATCGTACAAAAGGTACCAAAATATGACAATCGATTTTCACAGCTTTTTCCTTTTGTATTACCGTGGGTATTAGAATCTGGATAGGCCGTATAAAAAATCCAATTGAATTTAACACTATGCCTGGGGAGTCGGAAGTCGCGCAGACTAAAGCTACTGCTACGATATCTTATCTTGATGACCATGTTGAAGCAGGAGGCACAAGTTCAGGCTTCAAAATATAAATTACTAGGTAGGTTTCACAAATAAAAAGGCAAATTGCTTATGATCAAGACTTGTGAAACCTACCTAGTATTTTTTTCTTAATTTTAATTTTATTAAATATGTTTCACCTAGAATCTACACCATTCTCCCTGATCAAAACATAGTATAAAATTTAATTGAAAATTTATAGCCATGTGGGAAAAATAATTTTTTCAAAAACAAGAATTAAAGTTTAGGTAACGTTTCGTCGATTTAAATTAGACTTCTCCTCAGCAACTTCAACTCATATTTTGAAGAAGTGGAAATTTAATCATGAATAAAATCTCTTCATCTTCTTCATTTCACGATGGAGGGGCCTTAAGGGCATCCTCTTTGAAGTAACTCCTCCTCTCATAAATATCATTGAAAAAAAATCGACAAAACTTCAACATGGACAATCAATAATTGTTTTTGAAAAATATATATTGTCTATATGTATATAAATCATGGACACGAATCATCCTATAGCAGTGGTTCTTAACCTATGGGTCGGGACCCAATTTTGGGTCGCAAACCATATTCTTTGGGTCGCGCAGTGTCGATAACCAAATATTTTACCTACTATATTTATTTTCAATAAGTTTAAACATATATTTTAATTTATTCAATACTATTTAAAATGAAAATAAGAAAAACACGTACTTTTTAATTAAATTTTCCTTGGATCAAATAGTCGCCTTGTTTATCTTAATTAAAAAATATACATATAATATATGAGTTAAAAAAGGTCATCATTGTAAAATTGAAGAAAATTTCTTAAGTATGATCTATAAAACGTATTTAAAAAGTGGATATGAGGCAGTCCAAAAAAGAAGAAGATAATTTACACTATCTTTTTATTCATAAACAGACGTTTCGGATGTTATTCCCTCCTTCTTCAGTGTTTTGAAAAGTTAGTGAAGGAAATCCAATGCGACATTCCTCTCTGTCTCCTCTTACAGTGGCAGTAACAATAATATATTGTATTTCATTCTCAGCAGAATTATAATGTAGGTTTATGAATAAAAAGATCTTTTTTTGGACTACCTCATCGATATCCACTTAATTCACTTATCAGCCCGTCTTCAAAAAATTACTCCAATAGTATTTAAAAAATTTAGCATTTTTTTTTTTGGGGGGGGGGGTCGCGAAATATATAATTTCTAAAATTTGGGTCGCGGTCTTAAAAGAACCATTGTCCTATACCATACAAATTTGTTACTAAAGATTGAGTATCGCAGTGGTTTATGTGCTAAAAAGTATAAGTAGATTTTCTAAGAGTTCTTTAAAAGATGTCGCGATGAATGTAAAAATGTATTTGCAATTGCATTTGACCATGGAGCAAGCGGGTGCAATTCTCCCCTATTAATCGAGCATACAGATAGGGTGGAGGACGAGGGGGAGGTAAGGGGGTGCGCATAAGCGTTGTTGCATTGAATAGGACCTAGTTGCATAGGGTCCTAGGACAAAACGGGCGCACATGTGGAAGGTAAACTGGCGGCGGGCGAGGTGTCTGCCTCAGGGGTAATCAACCCCTCGGCAACCGTGCAGGATAGGATAATGTTAACCTGAGTTGAATAAAAATAAAATGCTTCTTTTATGGACCGCCTCCTCTCCTCTGGCTGAGCGCACCTGGTGGCGGCGGTGGCTTCAACGAGAACACGAAATTACAATTAGTTCGTATAAAAAAAGAAAAAGAAAACAGCAAGAGAAAAAGAAAGATAGAGAAAGTAAGAAATTTATTAAAACGAAACGAAATAAGCAGAAAGAAAATTTACTTTACTCCAACGACAAATGGATTAGTACCTTCTTCAAAAAAGTAAAATTCTAACAATATACACCCAACATCAAAATAAATCAACTGGTGTGTTTACCACACAACTTTCACATTTTCATTTATTTGAAGTCAGCGCGTCAATACCAATTTTACACCTTCTTCCTTTATTTCGACCCAGACAGGCCATCGCAATACTTCCACATTCTATGAATAGAAATGGGAAAGTAAAAATTAATACTTGATAATTTTAAAATCAGATGAAATAAAAAATATTTTTAGAAAAATCAATAACCTCCGATTTCACAACCAAAATTAAATTAAGGAAGCACGTAAATTAACCTTAGCCCTAGAACGAACTTTCTGCGAACTTCATTTCTTTACTTATTTAATTGAAACGTTTTCTTTACTTATCTTGGGTGTCGAAATCCAATTACATAGATCAAAAGACCAATGTTGATATGTATAAATGTTAATACATACTAGGGTGGTCCTTATTTTGGGGTTTTTCGATTTTTTTCACGATAGTCCCAAATTAATTCCAAATATATAAAAAAAAATTCCTGTTAAGTTACAGCTCTTAATATCAATATTAACCTGCTCCCAAGGCAGCCAAAGTTTTAAATAGAATAAATAACATTCAAAAATGTCATATTGTTCTTTGTAATTTTTTTAAGTCGTTAACATATATACTAACGACAAAGAAAAGTACATATTTTTGTAGAGAATTTGACGCTCTACAAAAAAGTCTGTTATCATTTTTAGTTAAATCTACTGGTTCAAAAGATTTTCGAGGTCAAAGTTCAATTTATAGTCATTATTCGTAGGCTTACGGATTTAAAATAAAAAATAAAAAATGTTTTGAACTATTTATTTCAGGGTGGCCATTATGCCCAGGAGGATTATGTTTCGATTTTGTCTAAAAAATCGGTATCGAATATTTAAACTTAATACATAAAGAGATTTTACAGAAATGTTCAAAATTCTGCGAATTTGACTATAAATTGAAATTTGACTTCGAACATCTTTCGAACCAGTAGGTTTAACGAAAAATTATAAAAGACTTTTTTGTAGAGCGTCAAATTCTCTACAAAAATGTGGACTTTTCATTGTCGTTATTAAAAAAATTACAAAGAACGATATGAAATTTTTGTTTCCATTTAAAAATTTGGCTGACGTGGGGGCCAGGTTAATATTGATATTAAGAATAAATTTTTATAATTTTTCCAACTGATATAACAAAAAATAATTGACATATCAATGAGAAGTGTTTTGACCGCGCTTTATTTGAAAAAGATATTCTTTTTTTCTCTCTTGGTCCAGACTTAAGACTACACAGACTTTAATAGCATAATCCGCAGTAGTCTCGTGATAAAATATCTTTTTCAAATGAAGCGCGGTCAAAACACTTCTCATTGATATGTCAATTATTATTTGTTATATTAGTTAGAAAAATTATAAAAATTTATTTAAGATTATTATTTCAAGTTAAAAATATATAAGTTCAAATATTATTTTCACTCAATATTTGACAAAAATTCCCTACAGTTGATTCGCGATTGAATCAAATGTAGAAAACATTCGGTTAATTGATATTAAGAGCTGTAACTTAGCAGGATTTTTTTATACATTTGGAATTAATTTAAGACTATCGTGAAAAAAATTCGGAAACACTCAAAAATAAGGACCACCATAATACATACACATTAAAATGACATCAGATTTACTGGTATATAGGATACCAGTTGCATTCCAGGTCTTCGGCACGGATGCACTTGGCCCCTGTGGAGAGTTTGTTAAGATGTGGATTAAGATTTAGGGCTGAACAAGGTTATAACATGTCAAAGTGCCTTTCGTGTATTTTTGCCGAAATGCGGGCTTTTTGGTTTCTGAGAATTATACGTATATAAAAATGATGATTAATTAAACAATTATTTCCACTGATCATAATCAAATAAATTTGTTTTTTTGTTTAATAAAAATATAAAAATTAAAAAAGAAAACATGGCTTTATTTTACTACGAAGATTAAATAAAATTATTATTATTTATAATCTGAAATTAGTAATTAATATTAAATGAATATTAAAAATTCTCTAATGGTTTTAGTCGATTTATCTCCTTCCATATACTCTCGATTCACTAAAGTGAAAATCAACATCAGAAGCGTCTATTTAGTACATTAAGAGAGCAGTATGAGAAAGGGGGGGCTTCTACGATGAGGGGCTTTCAATCCTAGAGTCCACTAAGCCCGGGTCTTACCGTGACAATTAAATAATCGGAGATTTAATTAATGAAAATTTATTCCGGGGTAGCTTTTGAGAGAAAGAGAGAGAGTGTGTTTATCTTTGTGTCGCAGCAGACGACCTACACACGAACACACGCATACATGGGCACAGGCACAATGTCACCCTTTGGGATTTTGACATTAATCACAACGGAACCTCCCCGACATGAACCATTCACCGTATAAAAATTGCAATAATTCCGCTCCCCATTTAGGTCAACGTGTGTTCGCATCCCCTCCAGCTCGAAACCGTGCACATGGCAGCCGACTCTTTTGAAATCGTATCCATTGCCTTGGGCTAAGTGTATTATAGGGAAAACCCCTCGTTTATCAATATAAGAAATTAACAGGCAATATCTGTGTGGCATTCGCACAGAACCGTTACAGCCGAGTGATGTTACATTTAAGACAATTATGGATATGATGATGCCAAACGGAGGGGGTGGAAACAGACGAGAGAGGATTTATGATTTTGACCGCACATAGGGGTAGCTAAATAGGAAATATATTGAAATTTTTATTAAAAAGACTATAATAAAAACAGCCGTTGTTTGATATTGATTGATGATCCATTGCATTATCGCATTCGCCATTTCTCTTTAAATATTAAGATTGGATTGTTCCGACGATAAAGCCAATAATTCCACCTGAACTTCATTTAGAGTAAATATTTTCACAAAGAGAAACAAAGAGGTTGTCCTCTGCTTGATGCAAATAAACATACACACATATATATCGAGATGATATATCTGTATATATATTATTTATTTGTTTGAGACTATAGTTTCGAAGACTTGATTCGCCATTTCTCTTTAAATATTAAGATTGGATTGTTCCGACGATAAAGCCAATAATTCCACCTGAACTTCATTTAGAGTAAATATTTTCACAAAGAGAAACAAAGAGGTTGTCCTCTGCTTGATGCAAATAAACATACACACATATATATCGAGATGATATATCTGTATATATATTATTTATTTGTTTGAGACTATAGTTTCGAACACTTGGTATTCATCATCAGTTCCAGGCCGACCACCAGTGATGAAAGAACACCAAGTTTTCAATACCCATATGATATTGACGTCCATGAAAAACATTTATAATTGAAGAAAGACTGATGATGAAGACCAAGTCTTCGAAACTATAGTCTCAAACAAATAAATAATATATATACAGATATATCATCTCGATATATATGTGTGTATGTTTATTTGCATCAAGCAGAGGACAACCTCTTTGTTTCTCTTTGTGAATCAACAACTCTGCTACTCTCGGCAAAACAAAAACTTTTCAATTAAATATTTTCAAACGTATTGAGCTTCTTTGCTGTCAAATTCGATACATGAATAATCCACCTTCACTAACTAGTTAATTCTTATGTTTTTTAGGGAATGAAATTTTCTATCTTTTCTTTGCATAATGCAAGAGTAGATCCTAACTTACATCTTTCTGGTGTAATATCATCTTGCATCAATACTATTAATATATAATTATGAGGAATTCCAAGCCAAATCGGACGGTTTGAAAAATTTTAATTTTTGATTTCCTTCAGTTTTTGACATTTTTAGTACACGTCAAAAAACTCTTCATGGCAAATTTTGAAATTTTTTTGATCACCGTTTATGTGATATCGAATTTCGGCTTTCCGCTTATAACTTCTGCAAAAATGGTCCAAATTAAATTTTTTTTTTACATACTTTTTAGAAAAAATACATCAAAATTATTTTTGTGGTGTTGCAATAATTGTTAAATTTGATTTATTTTATTGTCTTTAATTAGTTTAAATTTTTTTTTACATATACCTACAATGTATTTACTTATTTTTTTGCAAATAAATATTCTATTCTATTCTATTCTATTCTATTTAAAGTATATTTATATGTGATTTTTGAGTTTGAAAATTTTAATGAAACTGTATAATGTATATGTACTCTTAAATTTTTTTGATAATTTTTTATTTTAAACTTCTATTCATTGTACAAATTTTAAGACTGAGTTGATAGTGGTCCTATTGCTATATTTTTTTACGATTTTTGAAAATTTCGAAAAAATTTATTGGCTATTAACCATTATTAAAACCACATTTTGGTATTGAGTTCTCTTTTTTTTTAGTTATTTTGAATTGATTTTTATACATTTTTATCGTTAACATGTGTTTGAAATAAATAAATAATAATTTTAGTTTGTTGAAAGAAAGTAATAACAAATTCTTTAATTTATTTAGGACCACTATCAACCCGGTTTTAAAATTTGTAGAATGAATAGAAGTTTAAAATAAAAAATTATCAAAAAAATCGAAGAGTATGTATCTACATAGAGTTTGAAAAAACAAGATTAAAATTTTCAAACTCAAAAATCTCATATAAAAACACTTTAAATAATTTTTTCATATTTTTTTCTAAAAAGTATGTAAAAAAACAAAAATTTTAGTTTGGACTATTTTTGAAGAAGTTATTTTTTTTTTTAATGATATTGATGTGAGAAGGAGATACACCAGAAGGTGGATCCTCTAAAGGCCAGTATGGGCTGGCCCCTCCATCGTGAAAAGAACAGAGCAGAAGGAAAAGAAGCCGGGATCACGAGCCAATCTCAGAAACTTAGATACAATTCAATATCCAATTTACTAAGGTTTTAGGGGCTTCGAGCAGTGGTAAATTCTCCGCGCGATAAATTCGGTTAAATTTATCTCCCACTTAATTTTTTATTACCAGACCCTATACTTACAGAAAAAATGTCTGGGTATAGCCGGGAATCGAACCCGAGACCTCCGGGTTGCCAGTCAGTTACTCTGACCATTAGACCAAGGAGGCGGACAAGTTATGAGCGAACAGGGGCGAACAAGTTATGAGCGAAAACCGAAATTCGATATCTTTCAAACCGGTGATCAAAAAAATTTCAAAATTTACCAGGAACCGTTTTTAGATGGGTACTAAAAAATGTCAAAAAATGAAGGAAATCAAAAATTAAAATTTTTCAAACCGTCCGATTTGGCGTGGAATGCCCCATATATATTCGAGTCATTGGAAACAGTTCTTTCCGGAGGTCTTAGAGTTCATTGGGAAAAATGACATTTGCATATCAGTGTCAGGCCTGGTATGACCCATGCATCTGAAACGACAGCTGACACTTTAAAAATCAAAAGATTAATGGGAACCTGTGAAATGAAAATCCTTCAGTAAATCAGGGGTATAATATTAATGGATCGTATAAAAAGAGAGGACATTCGAGAAACTAGCAACATTTAATAAATGGTTTTTGTTTTCTTTCTTGTTGAGATTTTGAATGTCAGACGATGAACTAGGAGATCATTTCTAAAGAGAAATCAATGAGGTTGTCCTTTGCTTGATGCAAATAAACATATACATATACCAAATTTAAATTTGTAGGCATATATGTATATAATTTAATGTTTGAGAATATTGATTTCTCTTTATGAATAAACAACTCTGCTAGTTTTTAATAAGAAAATATTTAGATCTAGATAGAGTGGGTGTCAGTTTATGTAAGTATAATATCAATATAATTAATATGATCTATTGTAGTAAATCCTTCTTTTTTTAAAATGAAAGTTTTTTGCCGAGAGTAGCAGAATTTTTATAAATTTCAGGAGACAATAAAAGAGTATCTGCTGGAATTATAAATTTTTAATTTATTTATAACGAGATTATAGTTTCGGAGCTTTGCCTTCTTCATCAGTCTATTACAATTGATTCACAGGAATTAATGTATCTTTTTCTGTAAATCAATTGTAATAGACTGATGAAGAAGGCAAAGCCTCGAAACTATAGTCTCGTTATAAATAAATTAAAAATTTATAATTCCAGCAAAAGACACACTCTTTTATTATCTCCTTCAACTTTCTTTTTTTACTAAATTATTGATTTGTAATACTTCAAAGAAGTATCTAAAAAAATTTGCTCCTATATTGTCTTGCAAATTCGATCTTGTTACGGAGCTGCTTTTCAATTCATTTTTAATTCATAGATCGTTTTATAGAACATAAAAAAAGAGGTTTGAGGGATGGATTGATCCTATTCTTATGGCTATTTAACCCTTACTCTATTCCCTTATTCTCCCCACCAAACCCTTTCTCTCTATTCTATATAAAAGGATAATTCATTCAAATGCTATTTAATAATAAATCTATTGAATTAACATAACACATAATAAATCATTGAAATAAAAAATTTAAAACATCCTTTATATTTAACTAGGTATTGTTTAAAAAATAAAATTGAAAAAATTGTAAATTAAATAAATAATAAATAAATAAAAGCTAGGCTTGAAAAATATTTTTTTTTCATGAATCGGTACACTCTTCCAAATTTTAAACATAGGGTAGAGCTAGGAGTGATCCGCGATTGGAAGTAGGTGTACACTTCTTTGGAAGTTTTTTGGAAGTACTTGTAAATATTTGAAAGTACTTGGGAATATTTGGAAGTACTTGGAAATATTTGGAAGTGCTTGGAAATGTTTGGATGTACTTGGAAATATTTGGAATTACTTGGAAATATTTGGAATTACTTGGAAATATTTGGAATACTTGGAAATATTTGGAAGTACTTGGAAATATTTGGAAGTACAAGTGGAAGTAGGTGTACAGCATATTAGGCCGCGGTTCACCCCTCGGGGTAGAGGTTGAGCTACCCAGGGAGCTAGCTGGTTAAAACACTCCTATAATAAATTTTAATATTATAAACCAGGAGTGTCCAACCTTTTAGCTTACACGGGTAGCATTTGAAGTAAAAACAAATGCCTCGGGCCGCAGATAAAATATCCTAATTCTATAGATATTTTTTAATAAAAACAAGAGTTAATAATGTAGAATAATGATATACACCACGACAAAGAGGCAAAAATATCTTAAAAATATATAACAGGAATAGTAGGGAATTGGATAAAATTAAAAATATAGTTTTTATAAATTAACTTCCTCAGTGGATACAAAATCGACAAAACGTCTGGTCCATTAAAAAAAAACTACATGTTTTTAATTTTATCCAATTCCCTACTATTCCTGTTATAAGTTTACTATGGATACGAATGATGTAACATTATCATAAAAATATTTATATCTAATAAAAAATGGAGTAAAAATGGGACAGAATTGTGACTATTTTTTCGGAAATCTTGATATATATTTTTTTACATTCAAAATCTAAAATCTGCCCTTTTATTTTTCGAAAATTTTTTGGGAGTTATTTTAAAAACAAAAAAAAATTTAGATCAAATTGTATCAGATATGTTTCCCAGTAATCTTAATGTTTTAAAGAAATTTATAATTTTATGTAGGGCCTTTCATTGCACTGCTAGGCCGCATGCGGGTTGGACGGCCCTGTTATAAACTATTCAAAGTGCATTTCTTTAAACGTTAGTTTGTTCATAATACTTTTTCTTATAATAGCAAATGAAAATCATTAGAAAAAGAATTGTATTTTCAGCAATTTTCAACCAGAAGTTTTGAATCCAAGATAGAATAAATTCTTTGTTTTGAAACTACAATAGAACGAACATCCTATGAACTTCGGTTCTCAAATTATCTTTATCTACACACAGAGAGACAGAAAAAGAGCTATGCTTGAAACTGATGTTTCTCCACGTTTCGGATATTTAGAAACACAAAGCAGCAAAATATTTTCTCCAGCTTATTCCTAACCTTCTCAAAGTCTGTTTATAAAGTTAGACACAGTGCCGGCCAGAGTTTTAGGATGGAGCGAGACCAAATTATGGCGCTCCCCTTACTTGCCCCTAATATATAAAATATTTTTTTCCGCTATTTTTCTTTACCACTGAGGCGCCCCTGGGACTTGTCGCCTGGAGCGGGCGCTCCGTTCGCCCTATGGTAGAGCCGTCCCTGGTTGGAAACTAAAGGCCTCGAACTCATTTGAAACTAGAACTGAATACTTATGTATATCAAAAACACATTATACTTGTTTTATACTTTCATTTAGCTATTCTAAGCAAAGTAGAATCGTAGAGGCTTCAAATAAATAGTTAAAAAGTTTAAAATAATTTCTAAATTGTGATATTTAAAATATTATTCATTTCAATCAGGGGTGCCCACTCACCCTCTAGATCCATGACTTACCCCTCTCCCGATTTTCATGAAAAGTAACCCCACCCCCTTGTAAATTATATTTTATTCTCTTCGCTAATTTTGCAACATTTTTCAACCCCCCCCCCCTCCAGAAATATCAATAACGCACTCTGTGTCTTAATCCCCCCGTGGGTACCGCTGGTTTATTTTACAAATCACTCAATACATACATTAAAACGATTGAATCTGAAAATATAATTAGAATAATTTTTATGTTTTATAAAAAATGACCATTTATTTATAAAACACAAAATAGATACCTATTTTTTTTTATAAAATGTAAAAAAATTATTTCATTTTTAGAACGAATGATTAATATTTCACATTTGTTAAGGGCGCAACAACATACGCCAGATGTCACCACCTACCTAGGGAAACTATATTAGGTATTTCCATTAAAAACTATATTAAATATGGTAGTTGATACTCCATTAAAAATAGTCATGCATTGTATGGTTAAATATCGTAATCGTAATCGTGTATTACAAAGTATTTTCCCAGAACTTATCAGTTTGTATATTAAGTATTTTTTATCATACATACTATGATACTATATTTTGTATGGTAGAATTTAGTATGGACTCAATTTCATATATTCAAAAAAAATAAAAATTCAAAGGGGTCAAATTTAACATTCAATCTTTAAGTAGTATTAAATATAATTTATCTAAAAAAGATATTGAGGAATCAAATTTATTAGAATTTTTTATTTCTCAAATTATTTTAATAAGGATTAATAATCTTGCATTTTAGAATTTTAGTCCCATTATAGAGAATATTCTTTTGGTATAACAAACAGTAAGATAATTTAAATATGATTTGTTTTTGAAAAAGCAAGAGTATTTTTAAATTATATACTAAACTAGATACAGAATACATTAGTGGGAATTAGCAAACTATTATTTTTATTCACTCTGAAAGAAAATTTGAAAACTATGTAAGCTTTCAATAAACTTTAAGATTTTGTTTCAGCGAGCGGTTTGAGCTCCAAAAATGTGACAGAGTTCAGTTTATTAAGCAAAGGATTTCAGCCTATTTACTCTTTGATGAGTCCCCATATAACAATTCGATTTTTCCAATTTTTTAAACCCAATATCTGAAACAAAAAAATCCATTTTAGAATTACAAACATTTTTTTTTAATGATAATGATGAGAGAAGGAGTTACACCAAAAAGGTGCAACCCCTAAAGGACTGGGTTGGCCCCTCCATCGTGAAAAGAAGAAGAAAGAAATTTATGGGTTGGGCGGGGGTCGAAGGTATCTGTGGATACGGGTCTTAAATATCTGAAGGTTATAAGTCGCGGGAAAGATGGTGGCAGGGAGCGAGTTCCAGTCTTTGGAGGTCATAGGGATAAAAGAGTTGGCGAAAGCGCTTGTTCGACTTTTATCCAATTTGACAGCGAAGGGGTGCTGAGCGTTTGAAAACCGCGTGTTTCTCGTAAGGAGGGCATTAGAGGGGATAATTGATTTCAGCTCGACTGAACAGACACCGTGATAGTATCTGTAGTACAGGGAAAGGGCAGAAACGGTTCTTCGGTGAGCCAGGGAGTCGAGTGAGTTGGTTAGAGCCGGTATTAGAACAAATGTTCTTCACCCTTTCGTTCCCGAGGTATCGTGGACATTGGAATTGAAACAGACACACAGATACACAGAAAAAATCTCATTTGAAAATTATAATATACATGTCCTTTTGAGTGTATCAAGTAATAAATGGTTTTATACTGGGATAGCCAGAAAATTTCCATGGGGGGGGGGGGGGTTAATTCAGAAAGGAAAATATTTAGTAGGAATTTTTTTTATTAAAACAAATAGTTAGTCCAAGAAATTAAAAAGAACATAATTCTTGATTAAACATATGAAATATATTTAATTACGATTAGTTTGCCATAAGAAAAGGTTACTCATCCCATGAGCCCTGCCCTTCGTGGGGGAGGGGTTCTGACCCCAAAAACCCCGGTGGCTACGCCCCTGGCTGTGATGGTTAAGTAGTTTATCAAAAGAGAATTTCTCCTGAAAGCTGAACTCATTACAGAGTCTATAGACTACTGAGCTTCTATATGGAATTTTGTGAACCTACACTCACAGACTAACTTTCGGAGTGACCCCACAAGCACTTGATAATGACCCCAGAATTAATTGACGAAACGTTATGCATTACTTTTTTGCAACGAAATTTTCTCTGGAGAGAGACGGACTGGTAGAAATATTAATTGAATGTAATGGAAGGCAGCCCAGAGGTAGTGAGGAAAGAAAAAAATTAACACATATAAAATAAGGTGTAATTTATTGGAATCCTTCCTCCTTTCCTTTCAAACCGACGTTTCGGAGGATTTTTCGAGTTCTTCAGGGTTTCAAAGGGTCAATGAATGAAACAAATAAAATGTTTCCTTCTTCTCTCCACAGTAGTGTTCAAAAACTTTCTTCATTTTTAACAAAGGCATAGAAAAACAAATTTTTTTCCCCCTAATCAAGAAAATGAGGAAAAAAAATTGTTTTTCTATGCCTTTGTTAAAAATGAAGAAATTTTTTTCCCCCTAATTAAGAAAATGAGGAAAAAAAATTGTTTTTCTATGCCTTTGTTAAAAATGAAGAAAGTTTTTGAACACTACTGTGGAGAGAAGAAGGAAACTTTTTATTTGTTTCATTCATTGACCCTTTGAAACCCTGAAGAAGGAGGGAAAAATCCTCCGAAACGTCGGTTTGAAAGGAAAGGAGGAAGGATTCCAATAAATTACACCTTATTTTATATGTGTTAATTTTTCTTTCCTCACTACCTCTGGACTGCCTTCCATTACATTCAATTAAAGTGTCTACCAGTCCGTCTCTCTCCAGAGAAAATTTCGTTGCAAAAAAATATTTTTTAGATTTCAGGTTATTATTACCTGAAAATGTTGGTAAAATAAATCTAGACAAAAAATTGTAAGCAAGGAATTTTTAGCAAAAACACTAGTGTGACGTCACAATACAGAGGGGTCTCAATGAAAATCTGACATAATGTGATACAGGGGGGGGGGGGGGTAAAAATCTTGAAATTCGTGTGACATAATTTATGGAAGTTTCCCTATACAATCCTCATCAATAAATAATAAAAAATTAATTTCTTAATAAATAGCATCAATAAAGAAATAATAGAATACACTTGTTTAATGGTGGGAATTTTTTGAAAATGCAGCGAGTGGGTCACGAGGGCAGAAGTATCTATTGGGACTGTACCGAAATAAATTTCATCCCTCTGTCGATTGTGCAGAGAAGGGAGTACTGTCTGATGGTAATGCTCCAGGGAGTAGGGAGGTGGCTATTGTGAGCCACGCGTCCTTTCTCCACCCTTATCGCGCTTTCTCGTCGGGGGTGGAATCATTTTTTACTTGGTGGGGTCGGCTGGGCCCAGGGTGGCTTTGACTCCACCTCTGAATCATTTGTACCTCGTAGAGAGAGAGCCGATTGATTCATTACCCTCCATTGCAACCCCTTGGGCCTTGAGAGAGGCCGCCATATGCGTCCTTAAGATTAAATCACGTATTCATGAACCTCTTCCCCTACACTCACTGATAACTGATTTTCAAGAACAAAATGAATTCGATTCGTTTAGGAGATTATACTTATTTCTTTATGTCTATATTAGGTATCCCTAATAGACTATAGGCCTAATACTTCAGTGGTTGAACTTTTTATCAAAAGAGTTTAGACTGAAACCAACTAGATTTGTTAAGGGAGAATGGTGTAGGTTCTTGGTGAATCATATTTTTATAAAATAAAGAGAATTTAAAAAATATAAAATACTAGGTAGGTTTCACAAAATTAAAAGACAAGATGCTTGTTAGCATGACCCTATAATATTTCGGGGAACGAGCCCATCTTCAGGAATTCAAAGAGAAAGAATATTGTCTTTTATTTTTATGAAACCAACCTAGTATTTTATATTTTTTTAATTTTCTTTACTTTATTCAGCTAGATTATATATTTTTGAAGAGATATTCTTTAAAAGTCACTCCAAAAGATTTAATGCAAGAGTTTGTTGTTCTATTCCATGTGACCAAGGGGGCTTTCGGAAATGAGATACTTTTTTTAGTTATTTTGAATTGAGTTTTATCGTTAAGAGGTGTTTAAAATAAATAATTAGTATTTTAGTTTGTTGAAAGAAAATCAAAATCAAAAATCGAAAAAAAAAATAGTAATTATCATAGAACCACTATCAAGCCGGACTTAAAGTTTGTAGAATGAATAGAAGTTTAAAATAAAAAATTATCAAAAAAATCGAAGACTACATACAGTTTCAAAAACACAATTATAATTTTCAAACTCAAAAATCCCATATAAAAACACTTCAAATAATTTGTTTGTATTTTTTTCTAAAAAGTATGTAAAAAAACAAAAATCTCAAAAAAAAATTTGAATTTGGACCATTTTTGAAGAAGTTATAAGCGAAAAACCGAAATTTGAAATCTTTTAAACAGGTGATCAAAAAACTTTCAAAATTTACCAGGATGAGTATTTTTGATGGGTACTAGAAAATGTCAAAAAATGAAAGAAATCAAAAATTTAAATTATTCAAATAGTCCGATTTGGCGTCGAATGTCCCATATATATACACTCATATATAACGAATAAATATAAATGTATTATTATTAGGTGCGTATGGACCCTTAGGATGACACAAAGACCCTGATTGATTCTGTTTTCTGATCTGCCGTACAGCTTTCATTTTTTCTCCGTGGATCCTATCTCGTTCTTCTGTCCACTTAATTCCAGTTCTCTTCTTGATCTTTCTCTCCGGTCGAACCTCCCATCTATTTATCTTACTTCTATAGAGGTTTATATCGGATGTTTCGGAAGGAAAGATTCCGGCCCTCTCTATATCTATATTTAATTTTTTCTATCCAGTGTCTTTATATAGGTGAGAACGTTGTGGATTAATCTATTTCCTGGGAGCCTGCTGATTTGCCCATGAAATCTCAGTCTTTTCTTCATATTATATGTATGTACATGTTTATTTGCATCAAGCAAAGGACAACGGAAATTTTTTCACAGGGATGTTACTCTCGGCAAATAAAATATTTTTATTTTGATGAAATTATGAGGGTATGCACATCAGTGACTATTACTTAATATAAATAATAAGAAAACAAGAAACATCTATACAGAGTTGTCCTGGAACAATAAAACAATAAAGGTACAAGGGGTTGGTCTTTAGACTGACCCACCTGAAAACTGGCCCTCCGGAACTTGTTCCTGTACTCCATATGGTCCGGCCAAGCCTGCATCTATGTCTAACTTAAACAATAGACATCAACTTATTTTTTTATTCGAAATTGAACTAATACTCATATATTAAAAAACTTATTTCTATTTAAAAAATGCTCTAAAACAGTGCTTCTCAACCGAGGGTGGGGGGGGATTCCCCCAAGGGGGAATTTTAGTATTTCAAGGGGGGAATTAATCTGCGTACAAATTTCAAAATTTTTAAACAACGTTTAAAGAATTGGCAAATTAAACAACCTCAGCTTCCTCGTCTCGGAAAGTATTATTTATCTTAATCTCTTAATTAAAATAAAATACCTTGTATTTTCAATATTAAAAGCATATTATTTGAAATAAACTTTTTTAGTTAGAAAATTCAAGAAGGGGGAATGGCATTCTAATAAAATTGCAGATGGGGTTCATTAGAAGAAAAAGGTTGAGAACCTCTGATCTAAAACTATAAATAAAATAAACAAATAAATAAATTTTATTTCAATACCCAAGAAATTTCACTACTCACATGACTATAAATAATTTTTCATCAAGTTTGAAGCTAAAAGCGCCCACTCTTTTATTTTTAATCATGTACTTTTATGAACATTTTTATGGCACTGAAGATAAATTTTATTTTCTACTTAGAGTACATTTTGAAATAAAAATATGTTTTTAAATTGTTTTTTAATTTAATTAATTTAGTCTCTTTTGGTCGTTTTCTCCTTCTCTTCTTTTCTATGTCTTAAGCGATGAGTCAGTGATTAAATGCAATCTTCCTGGGACTATATGGTATTTGTGCCAGTCGTAGGAATGGTCAACTTAAAATATTGATTCTTTACCTTAATTCGTCCCTCACTCTATCTAGCTAAGGGTTGGTTGGTCGGTCTATAAGGAAAAGAGGGCGGTGACGGATCGTAAGGGTGTGATCGACAATGGCTGCTACTGCTCCTGCCTCAGGGGTGGATTATGCAGGGGGTGGACTCGTGAGGGTGCTAATGCTCCCGTGGAATGGGGCACTTCGCTCGTTGTTAGTGCCGTGCACTGAAAAAAAAAAACTTTTTTCCCAGCCTAGAAAACTTTTTACTTCCGAGGCTGAGATTAAAAACTTGACACTAAATAAATTAAGAAGAAAAAAAGAATGATTTCGTGTTCCCTCTAGTATTTTTTTCGTCATTTGTGGAATTAATGGATACCATCATTTTATTTATTATCTAAAAACATAAGACGAGATTTTTTAGGTTAAGTGAGCTACAAAGTATTTCGAATTGACGCAGTTGAAAAATAACGAGCAACTGTTTTGAAAGTAAATCAACAGTTTCAGAGAATCAAGCCCATAATTTCTTACACCACCCGGGTGAAATGGAATTATTTAAATTTGTTAAAATAACAACGTTTCGTCACGCGTTCATCGGAAGAAGTTCTCAAAGATTCATGAATTAATGAATTAATTTAATTTATTACCGATTAAGTTATACACAGCGATTGTAAAGCACTTGTATCTTTTATTGATTAAATTGTCATCCATCCAAGAACTGACCGCGCCCAACGTTGATAAATTTCAATGCACGCATTTATCCAAATCTTCAGCAATGGATACCAATAATGATCGAACCTTAAAAAATGCAATGTAGAATGATTTTCCTTCCGTATTATATATAGGTGATGAGAACAGGTGTTTATTTTATTTTGTTTTTTCCCCTTCCTGGCTTTTGGTCAGAACCATTTAGCCAATCACATTCTTTGTATTATTTTATAATTTTAAATATTTACACTACCCCTTAGTACAAATCTCTGAAGAGCCATCACAACTTTTTCACTGCACTCACACAATGACAAAAGATAATCACTATTTATTGGGAATTTTACACTTTCGTTGATTTCACAGTATAGCAATTGTGTCCACTTTTTGTTTAGCTCACATTCAAGCAGCACATGATTGAGCCCCTCACTGGTAAGTTCACACCTACAGGTGTTTATTTTTTATTTTAGCTCGATTCCTTCATGTCTTCAGCAATGGTTACCAATAAACATGCACATAGGTATAGATTTTTTATGGAGGAGGGGGGGGTTCGGTGACTGAGCAATTTATTTGTTCAAGCATCTTTTATTCGCCTTTACTCCGGTATAGGTAAAAAAATTGAAATAATTTTATAATATACATAATTTAGACACAGTTATGAAGTGATAGCATGTGGTTCTAAAAGAAAATCAAAAGAAAAGTTCAACTATTATATATATGGGGGGGGGGAGGTTTAACCCTTGACCACCCCCCTTACCTACGTTCATAAATAAAAAAGAAATAAATAAAAGCTGTAGGTCTCTTTTTTAAACCCTAACTAAATCTCAACGTTTGGGTTTTAATAAATGTTTGAAAAAATTCCTGCAGACGCTCATGATTATTAGCAGGCAAATAATCATGGGCGTTTGCAGGAATTTTCTTCAAACATTTATTAAAACCCAAACGTTGAGATTTAGTTAGGGTTTAAAAAGAGACCTACAGCTTTTATTTATGAACTAGATGCTAAGGTTTCGGCTATTGGTTGTAGCCATCTTCAGAGCGGGAGTTTGTCAATATTTATTAAAAAAAGATTTTTGGATACATATTGACAAATTCACAAATTCCTCTCCGAAGATGTCTACACCCAATAGCCGAAACATTAGCGGGAGTTCATAAATAAAAAAGAAATAAATAAAAGTTGCATGTCTCTTATTTAAACCCCAACTAAATTAATACAACAATGAAACTTTTGAGTCCAGGCACGTTATAAATTTATATGAAGCTAAAATTTTTATTTTTGACAAGAGCTTGGTTCGATCACACATGTGTACTCGCATTTTGTGTATAACTCCTAATTAACTGAAGATGGACAAATAAATTCAGGCCGAAACGTTTTATTGAACCCAGTGATTCCATCTTTGGCTAATACCTCCTCCTTCATCTAATACAATTAATACAACTACAGCTATAAAGAATTCCCAAACGTTTTGGGAGAATTTCTCTCTTATCAATGAAATTTCAAATTAAAAATCTTGAAAAAAAGTTGCTTTAATATAAGGCAACACTATAATAAATAAAATAAATAAAAACATATATAAACAAGACTTAGTGTTGCTTTATATTCATTACTAAGAAAGCAAATTGCTTTTCTTTTTTCACAATTTTTAATTTTAAATTCCATTGATAAAGAAGAAATTCTCTCGAAACGTTTGATTTTAATAGGCGTTTGGAGAATATTCCTGCGGAGGCCCATGATTATTAGCAGAGACGTAGATAAGGGAGGGAGTTCAAGGGGTACAATCCCCCCCCCATTAATATAACAGTTAAACATTTCTTTTGATTTTTTTAAGATTTCTATACATTTAAATTATAAAATAATCAAATTGAAAGTTTTTTTTTGCCGAGAGTACCAGAATTTTTATAATTAAAGGAGACATTAAAAGAGTGATCTTCTGCTGGAAAAATAAATTTTTTAATTTATTTATAACGAGACTATAAGTTTCGAGGGCTTTACCCTCTTCATCAGTGTATTACAATTGATTCACATCAATTCCTGTCAATTGTAAGAGTCTGACGAAGAGGATAAACCCCTCGAAACTATAGTCTCGTTATAAATAATTTTAAAAATTTATTTTTCCAGCAGAAGACACACTCTTTTATTCATCATCATTGAGTATACAGTCCTAAGACTGGTTTGATGCAACAATCCGTCTGCACTCGACTCTGTCCCCCGCCAGCTGTTTGACCTCTCTAAATGTCTGGCATCCCATATCCCCAATTATTTGGTTGAAATATTCTAATCTGGGTCTTCCCCTTCCCCTTTTCTTTCCCACCTCCCCTCCAAGATATCCCTAAGCAGTCCCCCATGTCTCAGTGTGTGCCCCATCATCTGACCTCTTCTCTTCTTCAGACTCTTCCACAAGGTTCTTCTTTCTCCGATTCTTCCAAGAACTTCTTCATTTGTAATTTTATCCATCCATTTGATATTCATCATTCTTCTGTAGCACCACATTTCGAAAGCCTCTAATCTCTTTCTCTCCGCTTTTCTAATTGTCCAGGTTTCACACCCGTACATGGCTATGCTCCATACATATGTCTTCAATAGCAACTTCCTGTTTTCTAAGCTGATTGAGGAGGAGCATAGTAGTTTTTGTTTTGAATTAAACCCCATTTTTGCTTGGGCAATTCTTGATTTAATTTCGTTTTCGCTCCTCCCATCCCATGTTATTTTACTTCCTAGGTAGCGGAATTCCTTAAATCCTTCTAGGTTTTCTTGGTTAATTTTGATGCATTCCTGTCTCGTTTGTTCTTTTTGTACATACTAGGACCTTGGTTTTATTCTTGTTTATTTTCATTTTGATTTCTTCTATTAGGATTTGGTTAATTCCATTCAGAGGCGTCCTCTAATTCTTTTTTATTGCTTCCTAGAAGGGCAATGTCATCGGCAAATCTTAACATAGCGATCTTTTGACCCTGGATTTCGATACCTGTATCAATTTTGTCTTTGAATTCTTTCAATCGCTTCTTCTATGTATAAGTTGAAAATCATGGGTGACAGCACGCATCCTTGTCTTACACCTTTTTTTATTTTGGCTTCTCTTTGCTCTTCTCCAATAATTCTCTGTCTCCTTTAATTTATAAAATAATCAATAATTTTTTTTTAATATAAATATGTAGGTATATATTTATTTACATCAAACAGAGGACAACCTCATTGATTTCTCTTTATGAATTAACAACTCTACTACCTCGGCAAAACAAAATCTTTTCAATTAGATAAATTAATAAACAAATTGACCATGTTTCTGTAACTCATATGCATATGTATATTCTTGTAGTACTGTCGTACTTGTTTATCAAGTAGGTACTCGTAAATGTGATGGCTGCTTAACTTGGGTGACTTGAGAGGTGATTGGGGAGACATGAGTAAGGCGCCGTCGGCTGGTCGTCGTGGTTCGATGCTATATTTAAATCAGAGCCATCACGGATGGAGATGAACCAACGGTAGACGTCTGGCAGGCGGCCAACCAATTGTGCGAAACACACCACATATTTGCACTGACAAACGAATATTTGCAAAACGGACATACGTCAACTGTTTACCAATCACGCAATCCAATTGATCAATTGCATTAAATGGAACGGAGAAAGAACAACTTATGGATTACCATTTGGAAATTAACTTAATGGAAAAATAATACAATGACAAATCGAATTAGCAAAATTAAAATCACTCAGGATTGCAAATCTTATAATTGGTAAAAAAAAAATAATTGACGTGAATTGTGCAGACCCTGTGACTCTCATTTTAAGCTTTAATAACATAACAGAAATATTTAGAAGTCAGTATTTATACAATTAGAAGTATTAAAAGTATGGTTTTATAAAATAAATAAAAATGACTTATAAAACTATATCTACTATGATCCAAAAATCCTTCCTCTTATTCTAAATTGTAAAATTTTGAAATTTTGAAAAATTCCATCAATTTTCATAAATTGTCGCAGACAATAAAAGAGTGTGTCTTCTACTGGAATTATAAATTTTATTTATAACTAGACTATAATTTCGAGGGCTTTGCCCTCTTCATCAGCCTATTACAATTGATTTACAGGAATTAATACATAATTCCTGTGAATCAATTGTAATAGACAGATGAAGAGGGCAAAGGCTCGAAACTATAGTCACGTTATAAATAAAATTTATAATTCCAGTAGAAGACACTCTCTTTTATTGAATTAATACATAATTCCTGTGAATCAATTGTAATAGACTGATGAAGAGGGCAAAGCCCTCGAAATTATAGTCTTGTTATAAATAAAATTTTTAATTCCAGCAGAAGACACACTCTTTTATTGTCTCCTTCAAAATACTAGGTGTACCGGAAAGTCATTACCGGTTTTTTCGAAAAAAACTACGTAATTTTTAAGAAAATGGAAAATTTATTTATTCAAAGTATTGACCATTTGATTCTATACATCTTGCCCATCTTTCTGGCAATTTATGGATGCCATCCCAAAAAACTGTTTGTCCTTTGAGCAAAACCATTCATCGAGCCATTTTCTAACTTCTTCGAAATTGGCGAAGTGCTGCTCTGCAAGCGCGTGTCCCATCGATGCGAAAAGTTGATAGTCGGACGGGGCAAGGTCTGGAGAGAACGGCGGGTGCGATAATATGTCCCTCCCAAGTGCTTTCAACGCTTCCTTGACCGGTTTTGCCTTATGAGACGGAGCTTTATCGTGTTGTAAAATCACTTTACCGTGTCTTCGGGCCCATTCTGGACGTTTTTCGATCAATGCGTGCTTCAAATTGATCATTTGTTGTCGGTGTATTTTTTTTTCAATTGTTTTTGAGTTTGGGTTGGGTCTTCATCCAATAACTCCTGTAGTTTCGCATCTTCAAACTTTTTTGGTCTACCAGAACGTTCTTTATCTTGCACATCGAAATCACCACTTTTGAATTTTCGAAACCACACCTCACATGTTTTTAAGGTTAAAGCATGCTCACCGTAAGTTTCTACCAGCAAACGATGACTTTCAGCGGTTTTTTTCTTTTGATTAAATAAGAAAAGTAATGCGTGCCGCAAATGCACGTTTTCAGGCATGAAACTTGACATTTTCAAAGAGGTATAAATCTATGAAGGTGTTACTTTCCCAAAATTTAACATGTATAGCTTTGAAGCTTGATGTCAGTAGAATAAAATGTGTCAAATCATAACATTGCATACTTAAGCCTAGCGACATCTGTTAGAAAAACCGGTAATGACTTTCCGGTACACCTGGTATAAAAATTCTGCTACCCTCGGCAAAACAACTTTCACATTAAATTTTCATTAAATTCAAAAACACTCATTTGTCATAATTAATTATATAAATAAAATATAAAATAATTTTTGTTAATCTATTAAATAATATTACACATAATTTTTTCAATTATAATTTTAATAAGCCGGCCAAGTGCGATTTGAACTTGCATACTGAGGGTTCCGTATCTTATTTCTCGAACTAAGGCGATATCAAATACGTTTTTATTTCTTGATAATAAACAGAGAATGAGTGAATACCTATATACTTGGAATTTTTAAATAATTTTAAGATAATCTACTTCTGAACAGCAAAAAGTACAAAAATCATCTAAAACTTGGTGCTCTTGCCACAAGCATTTTAAAGTAAATTAAATTAAAAAAAAAATAGTCTAAATCTACTTAAAGAGATATTTAATGATGAGTACCTATTTCATATCCCATAATAAAAAAATATTTTTTTTATTTTTGAACCCCTAAAATTTGCTCTTTCCTAAAATAATCATTAGATTAAAATTTAAATACGATATTTGATTTCAAAGAAAATGAATACTTATAATTTTTAAATTTCAAGTTATTATCAATTTAGTTTAGAAGTTACATTACTTTCGCAGACTATGTATTAACATGAATAGGTAGTGTTACTAACATTGCACCATTGCTGACCCGGAGGAATATAATGCTGACCCAGAGAAATAGATATAAATTAAAAAATTTTGTATGCGGAACACTGACGTGTGACCCCCATCCGGGGTAAGAAATTTTAAAAAAAAATTGAATTTTAAAGTAGCATTTTAATTCACAATATTTATTTAAAATGACTGGAATAATTCGATTGTAAACCCGGAACCCAAAGAATGATCGCCAAACCAGAAGACTCCGGGTAAAAATTATGTTGTTGGGAACCCTATTAATACTATACTTGTTAGTTTTGAACGGAAACCTAAAATCTGTAAGTGTAAAAAATAAAATAATAGAATATAGAATTTTCTTTATAAAAGAGTGTGTCTTCTGCTGGAATTATACATTTTTAATTTATTTATAACGAGACTATAGTTTCGAAACCTTTGGCCTCTTCATCAGTCTATTACAAGTGATTAACAGGAATTAATGTATGTAAGTGAATTTATAATTCCAGCAGAAGACACACTCTTTATAAAGAAAATTCTATATTCTATTATTTTATTTTTTACTATTGTCTCCTTCATTATATAAACATTCTGCTACTCTTGGCATTCACAGGACACGAAATCCACTGCTGTTTTTTACTCCTTGTCAGAGATTCTCATATCTTAAGTACTCGTGCACAAATCGCATCTTGGAAACAGGTAATAGCAATAGGGAAATAGACATATTTAACACCTCTAAAAATAAAATCAAAGATCATTTTTTCCGGAAAATTTATGACAGTCTGATGGGAGTGATTTGCATTGCTTTATTTTGGCTTATTATTATTAAACTATTGAATGGCATATCTTTTGTTGAATTTTGTCTTTACTTAATTTTTACGAGATTTTGTTTTTGTTTTGAATGAATTTATGTGAACATCCCCACCAGCACCGTAAACATTGTAATACTGAATTATGTACCTATTTATGTATGTTTCTCTTTATCTTGTGCTTTTCTTTTCATTATTGTTTTCTGTATGATTTTCTATGTGATAGTTCTTTTATTGTTAATTATATTTATTGTTCGAGTATAGATTATTGTATTTTTTATTGCATTGTTTATATATGATTTTGATGTTTTATTTTGTAATTCTTTGTAAAAAAAAAAAAAATTTTTTTTTATTTTTCTTGACATAACACTCATTATACACGTATTTGACATTTTTGTAAGTGGACTACTAGTCCGTAAAATTATCTAAATAAATAAATAAATAAATAAATAAAAAGAAACTTTCGATTTAATTTTCTATACATTTAATAGCCTCTTAAAGACCAGTCTTGGTCGAGAAGATACAGTTTGACTTTTCCAAGCCGTAGACCCGAGTTTAAGTCTCGTGCACATATTTAAAAATTTAATCGGCTTTTATCTGCCTCATATACTAATTTACATAAACACACTCAAGTGCACACCCAGAAACAAAAATAAAACTTTGATACGGATCAGAACAAGTATCCGAAGGTCATTAAATAAAAAATACATGAATAAAAAATAGCCCCTTGGAGATAGTCAAATAAACATACAATATATCTATAAAAAGTTAATTTTCTAAGTTGTAATTTCAATGCCCTTAGCTCTTTAAAGAGCCTAGCCGTTAAATTTTAGGTAAAATAAAGGGGGACAATTCAAAGATATCCATTTAACCCTCTCTAATCAATTAGATTGAAATTCAAGCAACAATTCAGGAATCAGATGGACTGTATAATAAACCAAAAGTATTGCGAATTTATCGAGAAGTACTATACTAGTAAGTATTAATGATGGCAGGCAGATCAATATTTAATTTTTCCTATAAATGTGAAGTCGGTTGACTAGATAATATCTAAGACTGTATAGATCAGGGGTCGGCAACCTTTTTTGGACGGCGGGCCATTTTCAAAATAAAAAATTTTATGCGGGCCGCACATTCAAATGTAACTTAAATAGTGCTTTTATATCATATACGAGTATAAATATTATTAAAAATAAATATAGAAAAAATTTATTTTTTATTGACATGCTATAATATCAATAATGTCAGAGAACAAAAATTTTACAATTCTTAAAAGGGAAAAAAAGAAAATACAATTCCAATTACATATGTATAAATATATAAATATAAAATATATAAAATATTAAGGAAAATAGTTTATCTTTCATTTTATTCATTCATTATAATACAATGCGTTTTTATTGTTCTTGAATATTGTTTGATAATTCATTTAAGTGCGGTTGTGTTTGGGATACTGAGATTCTCAACAAATTTTGTAAATTTTCATCCGTCAATCTCGTTCTATATTTTGATTTTATGAAATTCATTCTTGAAAATGTTTGTTCGCATAAATAGGTGCTTGAAAAAATACAAATCATATATTTTGCAAAATTTCTTAAATTGGGAAAAATAATTTCCTAGAAATAGATTTGAATAAAATTATTTTTATATACATTGTTAGATTGCAAATCAATTAACTCTAGTTGTAAATTGTCTGGTGCTTTTACAATATCAAATTTTAAAGGATTTTCAAATATTAATATGTCCATTTCTTTTCCATAAAAATCTTGAAACCGATGACGAAAATTTTCATCCAGTACTTTTAGTGACTCAATAAAAATATTCGAAGGACACTGTTTGTCGTTTTTGGTTAAAAACGATTGCAAAGTAGGAAAATGACAATAATTATTCTTTTCAAGTTGAGAAATAAACAATTTTATTTTAAGCTGGAAGGAAACTGAAGGTTTCCCACTATGCTTCTGTTAGCGCGCATTTTTGTCACCGGCCACATTTCGGCACGCTCACGCTCTAAGTTTGTTGATTTTTCCTAAAATTATATTGGTTCTTTGGCGGGCCGCGCAAAAAGTTCCAAAGGCGGCCGCGAGCGGTTGCCGGCCCCTGGTATAGATGACCCTGGGCAAATGGACCCTAAACAATTTCAAATATAATAATATTTTTCCTGCCTCATTTTGCTTTAAGAATCGAGTAGTAATTTGTTATATTATTTAAAATATTGAAAAAATAACATAGGCAGAAGAGTTCAGTTTTGTTGGAAATATCAAAAGAATATTCTCTACTAAATCATTAATAATTAAACTTGGATTAAAGTTGTTATGGTAATTTTTATTACATGTTAGACGGGTTATATTGTGTATTCACCCTCTCGGGAATTGAAATTATATTATTATTACTTTTCTGTAGCACCAATGGTATTTGGTGAACTTTGATAAGCCAAGGACATAGGGTTCCTCAGTATGAATTAACGAATTACGATACGTTTTGTTTAACATCTGAGATTATTAGAATTGAATGGTTTTAAGAGATCATTCTTTAAATCAAAACTCAGTAAATGTTATTTGAAATAAAAGGTCATTTAAAGTATCGAGTGAATATCATTCGAGTACCAAATACGAACGACACTGCTCTCAAAAAAGGCGGAAGTTATCAATTCGTCGGATTTTTTTATGTATGTTTAGCGATTACTTTTTATCATATGGAGCGATTTCGATGATTTTTTTTAAGGTTGGTCCCATATATAATTTCTGATGATTTGATCAATCACAAAATAACGAAACTCTTCAATTAGTATGAGCAATAATGCAAATGATAAAAATAACACCTATACTATAAACTCTACGGCAAATTCTGTAATAAGCTAATTTGTAGAGCAGGGGTGTCCAACCTTTTGGCTTACACGGGCCACATTTGAAGAAAAAAATTGTCTCGGACCGCGGATAAAATAATTCTATTGAAATTTGTTTTTCAAAAAAGATAGTTAATAATGTAGAAATAAGAACTTTATTATATTTTTGGCTCATAGTGAGCTTCTAATTTTACTTTTCGTAAATTTAATAATTGAAAATAGCTTCTCGTATGTGTAAATACATACTTACAAAATGGGATATCATGTATTAGTATTTGTATATATTTTTTCCTGGCTAGATAATTAATTTAAAATTCTAATAAAGAGACAATTCAATTTTTCTTTCAGATCGGCTAGGTTCTAGAACATTCAATCAGAAAGTTTGCAAGAAGGAAATTTATATCTAATGAAAATGGAGTCGAAAATATACCAAAATGATGATTTTTTCGGAAATCTTGAAATCCAATTCCAGATTCAAAATTTAAAATTAGCACTTTTATTTTTCGGAAACTTCATAGTAGATTTTCAGATTTCTTATTTTAGAGAAAAAAGTTATCAGGCCAAATTGTTGTGTGTTTTCCAGTATCTAAATATAAATCTGTTTTAAGGAATTTTATGACTTTATATTGGGCCACAGGTTAGAATTGAATGGGATTAAAGAAGGATATTAGATATGAGGAATTATAATTTATTTTTTAAAAAGGGGCACGGACATAATAATCCCTGACTATCCATTATCTATTGACATGTAAGAACGTGCAAAGATCTAAAAGACAAGTCCTGACAAGTTCCAGCCCAGGAGAGAAATTATCAATTAATTGTGATTGTTCTAGAAAACTCCAATTCCTTGTCTGAAAGTTGAAAAGATGATGGAATTGAAATAATTATCGGAAAATATATCTTATTAAAAACAAGGACTAAAAAGATGATCAAGGACAGTCGATGGTGAGAGAAATAATCTCCGGAGCCGAAGATCAAATACAATGTATACATTAATTCATGTAAAATAATTGGTTTAATAAATATTTAATAATAAAAAATTCCTTGTCTCCTTGTACTAGAATGATATAACTAAAGACTTTGTTAGTGTCGTGGCATATAAATTACTGAAATAATAAATATTTTAGAAAATGAAAATATGAGAAGAAGAAGAATTTTTAAATATTCGTAGCTTCATTATTTTTTGATCTTTTATAGTTGAGCTTATAATTTTGATTTTAGTGAATTATATTCTTGAAAAAAGCTTCATGTATTGTACAAATGTACTTTGTAGTGCATTTTATTTTATTTTCAGTTCTTATTATTTTATTTGTTGCATTTAATTTTAGTTACAGGTGATCTACAGTAAAAAGTTTTTATAAAGCTCGTTTCTTCTATATAAAATTAAGCTATTTTTTGAGATTTCACAATGTATTGTATTTAATGTTTGATATTACTAAGGCAGGTGCAAAGGCACAGGCAGATAGATGCCCATGACAAATGAGATCTAAAAAGTTACTGACGAATATATTAAGCTTTTATAAGCAAGTGTCAAATGGTTTATTATTTTTCAAAAAAAAAAAGAAAAAAAAATAGATTCCAAAAGACCTCTCATAGTTCATAAAAGTAGTTACTATACTCCTGTTGAAACTACTCTTTAAATTACTTGAAAACATCCCTAATTATATAATCTTTATTAGAATCTCCAACCCCTACCCGACTTGTTTGTCGTAAAATAACTAACTATATAGATACGAGCAGTACCTGGCGTGCCTACGGCACGCCCGGCCCTCCGGGTTGGTGGCCCTGGCGGGCAGCGTCTCGAGATGTGATTATTAGCTGTCCGTAATTATATGTTTTGAAAAAAATATTTTTTTGAATAATGAATATTGATCAAAGAAAGATGAAAAATATCATTAAATGCTTTATAAATACTTTATTAAGAGCATGCAACCATTTCTCTCGAAGTTCCCGATCGGTTGGAAACCTATTTCTTTTTAATAATACATTTCAATATTTAAATTTATCTAAAAAGTGTCTCTAAATTAATTATATATAATAATTTTAAAATTAATTTATCTATTAAAATTTCAAGTGACCCGCGCAGTAATAAATTAAGAATTAATCTCATTATCCCATTAAATCATATCTCATTAAAACTTATATTATAAATTAAATATATATAATATATATATATTTTAAAATTAATTTGTCTACTAAAATTTTAAGAATTTATATTTTTCTTAAATTCAAAAAAAAAAAATAATTTTCGCGTTATGAATTATTTCCAAAAATTAAATATATATTAATATATAATATATTTAAAATTAATAAATTTGTCTACTAAAATTTCAAATGAGACGCGTCGTAAATCTAATATTCTAAGCTATATAGAGGAATATATTAATATATAGAGATATTATAGATATGTAATATAGAGAATAGAGATGTTTTATTTGTAAAATTTGACAATATAACAACTGTCATTGAATATTAGTTGCTTTTCTCCCACTCCTCTTGCTGCGCCACGGGTACTGTCTGACAATGGCTTTTATATATACCTATAGATGTATATTTTACATAAAAATTAATTTTATATGATATTAAAAAAAGGATACTTTGAAACTACTTTTTTAATAAAATTAGAATTAAAAATAATAAAAAAAACTTTGTTTTAATTGTTTTTATTTTTCCCTCCTGTTGTTTTTTTAATTTTCCCTGAGAGGGAATCCACATGTTTATTATTGTTTTATTTTTTAATTCTTTTTATTCCTCTCAGTTGCAGGACAAGAGAGTTTCCGAGCATTTGTAAAGATAGGCAGCAGCCAGAGGGATAGAGCTTAGGGTTAAGAGAAAAAAAAAAGATTGAAGATAATTTCTACTAAAAAAGCTTTTCATTGTTAGAATTGAAGCGGGTGAGAAAAGGTGGATCGCTTAGCTAATGGCGAATTGTATTTTTTTTTTTTTAATTTTGAAAAAAAAACTTCTCTTGGGGCGGTCTTTCTTATGATCATTCTTGTCTTATTTCTAAGGGGTTACGATTGAAAGCCTCTTTTTAGTAACTCTTAAAAAGGAAGGTAATCTTTTGAAACAATTTTATATAATTTATTGTATTTTACTTTTTTATCGTTTTTTAAAAATTCAATTATTATTTTTTTTCTATTAATATGAAATTTTCTATTTTATTTTTTACTTTATATATTTATTTTTTTGCCTCGGGAAAAATGCACATTTAGCCAGTTTACCAATTAATATTTTTTAATTAAAATTGGTTATGCGAATGTGCCGAATTTTTTTAAGTTTTAAGTTTCTTCATTTCTTCATTGGTAACGGAGAAAAATAATGTATTTTGACGAATGTGTGATGTAACTATATGAAGCTCTGAAGAAGTCGGAAAAGTCGACGAAACGTTGGTTGAAAAAAAAATCACACAAAAACTTGTCTTCACTTAATTCCCATTAAAACTTAGGATTTTTTTTAAATGTTTTTTCATGTACTATATGTGTTTGTGTGTTCGAATTTGTTTAAATTAGTGTAGGGGTTAGATTTTTAGCTGGTTAAATTTTTTGAGACAGGCTTGAATTTATTTTATTTAAATTTTAAATATTGTTTTCTTTTTTTTCTTTCTTTATAAATTATTAAAAAAATTGATCAAATTTATTAGATGTGAAGATGTAGATATCGTTAATTTTTTTATTCTTTAGGTATAGATGGAAATAAAATTGTGGAAAATTCCCATTGTAATATATTATTTATTCAGCCATCCGTGGAAAGAATATTTTATTTTAATTTATTAATTTTTAGTTGTTAGCTATAAAATGAAATTTTGGGGGTCAGTCTGGTCGAGTGGGTAGAGTATTAGCTTACCAAATAGCGGGTTCAAGCCCGAATCGCTGCGAAAATTTAATCATCTATTATTTGACCATCTCACACACTTACATACAGACATACGTAAAAAAGAAAATAATTTTATCATATAGGGACTGTCCAAATGACCTTGCTACTGAAGTCAAAAAATAAAGTAAATAAATTAAATAAATAAAAAATAAAAAAGAAAGAAAATATATTTTTTTCATTTTTGTAAATTTTATTAGTTTTTACTTTATGTATTTATTTATTTTGATATTTTTAAATTTACATGATATAGAAAATACTTTTTTGTATTACCAGTCCCGAAAGTGCGATGTTTGGTGGGGGTAAACCAAATGATTTCTGAATGACTCTAGTACATACCCTTTTCTCGTGCGTTGTGCTTAAAATTCCACTTTTTTTTACAACCCCTCTACTTTTCAGCACGTTTATTATTTATATATACATTTACAGCGAGGTTGATTCTATAAACAGCTTCAATCCATGTAACCTGTTGCTATTAAGTATTATTTATATTAAAGTGATCATTATAAGGGGAGATGTGGGGACTGTTAAAAAAATAGTCAATGCCTAAAATAATGGATCAAATGTTAGATATAACATACTTACATCGCCTGATCTTACTGAAAAAACTATAGGTTATTTTCTCTCTCAAATCGTACTTTCTCAGCTGGTATTACAAAAAATATAGTGTACGGCACGGGCGGCAGGAGGAATAATCCACAATCAAGATTATGGCATTCGCTTCGGCTTATAATACATTCAACTGAGTACTCGTGTGAGTCACTGACAGACTGCACTCGCTTTAAGATTCGTGAGTTGGATCACACTCGAACTCAGGTGAATGCACCATAAGCACTTAGCTCATGTCGCAACTCTCGCTTGTAGGATATTTCTCACTTTACGCCCTTGTCTCACAATCAGTGGCAGAAAATTTTCATGGGGGGGGGGGTCAATCCACAAAGTAAAATATTTAGTTTGAATTTTTTTTATTAAAACAAATAGGTAAGTAATTCAAGAAATTAGAAAATAACATGATTCTTGATTAAACATATATGAATTATATTTAATTAAGGTTAGTTTGCCATAAGAAACGGTTTGTCCTTGCCGTTACTTATCCCAAGAGCCCTGCTGATTTTATAGGAGACTGGAGAGTCAAAATAAAAATTACAAAATGTTATTTTTAATATAATTTTAAAAGATTAAAAACGGCATTCCTTTCGAGAAGGACGTCAAAATAATTTGTCGACTTTAAAGATTGGGCAAGATTTGTAGTCGCCTTCTTTGGAAAGTAATGGCAACCTACCAAGAGTATAATTGCCAAGTGACCACTCCTAATTAGCCGTTCGGAACCGGCGTTAAAAAGTAGGTCCCGTATATCTGTGTAAAAACAACTAAACACACTCAGCACAGGTATATGTGGAGAGGCGCCGACACCCGTTTCGGGTATGGCACTCGAAGAAGAAGAAGAAAGATTGGGCTACTGGGAAATAAACCTTAAAACAATTATTCGGTATTTTCGGCCAGCCACGTATCCTGGTGGCCGGCCAGATTATCGAATTAATCCGAAAATTTTAAACTTTCTTTTGTCTGCTCATAATACGAGAAAAGAATCTTGTTGAAAGCTCATGCTT
Organism: Forficula auricularia; assembly: GCA_024734495.1. Classification (NCBI taxonomy): domain Eukaryota; kingdom Metazoa; phylum Arthropoda; class Insecta; order Dermaptera; family Forficulidae; genus Forficula; species Forficula auricularia. The sequence continues at coordinate 3,394,837 of JALMQS010000085.1, read as the reverse complement.
GTACCAATTTTTTTTCTATTTTGAGCTTTTAGAACAGTAGTTCTCAATCTTCTTTCTTGACTTCTTTCCTTCCCCTCACTTTTCTCCTTTGAAAAATTGTTGCTAATGGACTGAAATTCACCACAATACTTTGTATTATTACTAATACAATTTTCCATCTTCATGCCAACCATGTCTCGCCATGCTCCCTTTACAAGATGTCTTTTAGACATCTTAAAAATATCTAAAAAATAAGCTGACGTGTTCTGATGTAGCCATCCACTTGACTTTACCATACAACCTGGCCCCTCACTTATATTTAATATTTAATAAAATTATTTATAATCATGTAGGGAGGGGGGTTAGTTTTTGATTTTTAGACTTCTGGGATCACACTGATTATGTATACAAAATTTGGTTGAGCTTGGTCAAATGGCCAAGATTTTAATTTTTTGATCATGCACCCCCCCCCCCCATTTTGCGCTGTTAGTTTTTGAATTTTTAGACTTCTGGGGGTCCACTGATCATGTATACAAAATTTGGTTGAGATTGCTCAAACGGCCTAGATTTTTAATTTTACCCCCCTTCCCCCCCCATTTTGGGCGGTTAGTTTTTCCATTTTTAGACTTCTGGGGTCCCACTGATTATGTATACAAAATTTGGTTGAGTTTGGTCAAATTGCCTAGATTTTTAATTTTTAACCCCCTCCGCCCCCCTTAATTTTGGGTCGATATGCACCAAAATCTAATCAGCTCTTAATCTCAATAGACCAAAACTCCGTGTGAAATTTGGTTTCGATATTCACACTAGTTTTTGAGCTAGCTCGTCCACAAATTTGGTAACGCACAGACATTTTGACAAAACAATTATTATCTCGAAAAATATAATTTTTTCGATGTTCATAATTAGAGCTTTTTTGTAGACCGAAATGCCATGGTTTCGCTTAATTTTTTTAATCGAAATAGTTTCAGCCGTTTTTGAGATATTTCGAAAAAATAAGAAAAAAAAAACACTTTTTTTCATGCACGATTACAATACTTGACCATACCCTGTATGGTATAATAAATAACAAGTCATCTAGAGTAAGCGTGCTCTTTTGGAAATTTTAGTTTTATAACACGTAAAAAATATTACTGAATCACTAAAATTAAGTTATCATAGGTGAATCGGTAGTATATTTTAATTTTGAAAAGAAAAATCTTTGGTAGGATTGTCGGGGTGGTCTTTTTCCCCCTTCTTTTCTTAAGAGGTTGCGATCGAAAGCCTCTTTATAGTCTCGCCAAGGCGCGATGTAATTTTTCTCTTCGGAATCGTTCTCGATTTAAACGCACTAAAACGTTGATTGGGGGTTGGTTTGTCGCACTGGATTTATTTACCGCCTTCCGCTCTTCCCGCCGACCCCTTTCCTCTCTATCTTTCTATATACATGCAGTGAATCAAATGGGGGTTTTATCGTAGCGATGTGTGTGTCTTTGTACTTTTATTTTTTCTCACCCTCTCAAGCGTAAATGTTTATTTTCTTTCAATTTCTACTCAGGGGAAACTTCTTATCTCCGCACTTATTGATTATTCTTTTATAAGGTAGGAACATGATACCAAAGTATAATATACACTCAATTGTATGTGTAAAATTTACTACGATCATTCAGAAGATGGGAGTAAAAATACACAGTCAACCTTTTAGAATTAAGACAAATTCAGAAAATTTAAATTAGTCAATAAAAAATTTAAGAAATTTATATAAATCATTTAAAAAAAACCTACTTCAAATTTCTCGAATATCGTTTATCTGCTCTTAATAATTGAAGAGTTCCGTTATTTTTGTTAACCGACTTCAAAAAATGGAGGAGGTTCTCTTTTCCGTCTGAATTTTTTTTTCTGTCTATTTTACCTCAAATCTCCGCCAATTGTGAACCGATTTTTGACAAAAAAAACTTTTGTTGTTAGGTTTGTTCAGGCCTAACTTCTTTGTTTATGAACCGATTTCGATGATTCATTTTTTATTGGAAAGGGAGTATCTTAGGGATGGTGCCATATTAATTTGGTCAAGTTCTGATGATATGATCAACGACGAAATAACGTAAATCTCCAATTCTTATGAGCAAATAATCGAAATTATGATAAATAAAATCTTTTATAAAAAAAATCTTATAACATTCATTTAAAACCCGCAAACGTTTCGAGATAATTTCTATATTTATGAATTGAATTTTATTATCATTTTCTGATTCATTCGCCTGACGCTTTCTCTTACGAGATGCATGCAAGGTATTATATTAAGTCACTATTAATAACATCACTAAAAAGAGAAAAATAAAAATAATTTTTATAAAAAAAAAATAAAACCGACTTCAAAAAACTTAAATGCAACAAATAAAATAATAATAACTTAAAAATAAAATAAAATCCACTAAAAGGTATAAAATAATTATCTTATTTAGTTACAACTAAACGACGAAATATTAACATGAAATTACTTTTTGAAGTCGGTGCCAAACATATACATTTTATGAATCGCACTTGACGGATCTTACTTAGTACGTTTGGCGGGTACGCTCGCTTATAGGTATAGTTTGTTTGGCACCGACTTCAAAAAGTAATTTCATGTTAATATTTCGTCGTTTAGTTGCATCTAAATAAGATAATTATTTTATACCTTTTAGTGGATTTTATTTTATTTTTTAAGTTATTATTATTTTATTTGTTGCATTTAAGTTTTTGAAGTCGGTTTTATTTTTTTATAAAAATTATTCATTGATCATATCATCACTTGACTAAAATAATATGGATCCGCCCCTAAAGTACCCCTTTCCAAAAAAATAATCATTGAAATCGGTCCGAGATGGTAAAAACAAAGTTTCCGACGAATTAAGAACCTGCTCCTTTTTTTGAAAGTCGGTTAAAAAAAAATTAAATGAAAAAAATTCATATTAAATTTGCAGGAAAAATTAAAAAATGTTTAACAATTTCACTTGTCAGGGCTTGGAGCTAGAAAGTTGAAACTTGGTAGAAAAGTGCATCTTATAAATCCATCTTAAGGGGAAATTCTATCGAAAGGTTGGAAACTTTCCATAAATTGAGATTTAACAAAGGACTTACAATATGATGACCAAATAAGGAAGCGCAGAAATTCAGAAAGGTTGCTTTATAATTTATATAACACTAGTTGGGGGTAAGAATTTACATTTTTCTGCCCCCCTTTTTGGGTGGTTTTTTGGGGGAAATTTTTTAAACAAAAGTTGTCAGAAATCACATCCCCTACAACTTTGTTTATTATAAAATTTGCCGTAGGGCTAATAGTTTAGGAGTTATTTGATAATTTTCATTCGTGCGCCCCCCCAAACCCCCTTCTGGGGTCAAAATATCAAAACGTTATATAGCTCAAAACGTAAGTTAGAAGACATCTGATGTAAATATGAAATTACATAATAATCACTTCAGCCGTTTTTACGTGAATCGTGAGCAACTTTTCGGAAACCACTGAAACAGACATACATACATACATACAGACAGACAGACAGGAATTTTGTTGAGGGTGTTTTCGTTCATAACTTTGCTTGAAACGTGTGCAACCAGAATTTGGCGTGATTTGGAGCAATGTACAGACAAAACCTTAATTTTATATATATATATATAGATAACTACACATAATCTATTAATTTCTTTTAAAGTCTTACAGTTTTTGCAAGCAATTTTGTGTATCTAAGTCATATTAAATAAATACAATATTTTATTGTCCTAATTTTTCTTATACCGTATACATCATTATAGAAATGGTAATTTAGATTGATTAATTTGGTAGGCACCCAAGTAGTGTTAGCCCATCAGGGCTCCAGAAATTCACGGTCTGCCCCTGAACTATGCCCACTCATACCATAGTTATGCGACTGGAAAAATCATTGACAAAAACATCAGCTACTACACAATAATGTCTTTAATACCCTTGGTAAGTAGTGATATTCAGTATCTTGGTCGTTTGCCAACGGTTCAATGTTCGGACACCGTTTGAATTTCCCTATTCAAATTAACGAATTAACGCCTGATCCTAAAACCACTATCAGGTGTTATCAGACAATCAAAATATATTCTTCACTAAGCAGCGTTTTGGACAAAATCAAAACTACCCTTATAAAATTAATTTTCCATGAAATCGATCGAATTTACTTGTCGCTCGGTTCACGCAAGTTGGCCATAAATTTTGTATAAAGCCGTTGTCGCTCGTTATCGGAGGCGAATCCTGCATATTTGAGTGTAGGAATAGACTTTCCGAAAATAGCGAAGGGCAGGTCCAGGTGTCTCGGCGCCTTCTCTGTTTTCCTCAGCTTCTCCTCGCCATCCAACCAACCTCTCGACGTCTTTCACTTTCATGCTATTTGCAGCCACACACCAATATACTCCTCCTGGCTAATTTACCAGTCTTCCAGAACTCGGTTTCTCCTCTTTAGAAAAAAGAATTGTTAAACAAAGAATATTTAAGAAAATCGACCCCTACGCTTGAACCACCCACTCACCCAGCCAGCTTCCTATTAATGATTAATAGTATTTTGACAGTTCTTTTTTAAATTAATGGAATTTTAATCATTCTTGACTACACGTCAAAAACAATTCAACAAATCATTAGAGAACAAAGGATCATAATCGTTTTCAAATTGTAACAAAACAAATATTAACAAATTTAATGCCAAATTTACTTTTTTTTATGAAAAAATAAATAACGCTAATTTTTAAATTTTTTTCGCTTGAAAAATACAGTTTCTCTATTTCTTGTAATAATAAAAATAATGAATAAAACAAATGGAAAAGAATAAAATAATGAAAGGAGAAGACAAAACACAAATTCTTACATTTGTAAACACTCGAACAAACGACATATGTTAGTTGATTAAATCAAGAGTTAAATAATTATTTAAAAGAACATTTTAATTGGGAGCCAGGTTGGCCAAGAGTTTAGCGTTTGAGATCTCTCAGCCAGGGACTTGAGCTCAAGTATCCCACACTGTTTACTAAACACACACACATACATAAACATATATAATTATAGTTCCAAGAATAATCTATTTATTCTGTCTAAATAGGCAATTATCTGAGAAAAAAATCACACAATTTAATTAGTCAATCAGTGATTCGGTCTACATCTATTTCCTGTATACCTATGACTGCACAGTATGGTATTTTTTATATTGATTTGTTTGTTTCATCTATTACTTGTTTATACATACATAACCTCGTTACCCTGGGGGCTAGTAAATTTCATTGCTCTAATATAATAGAAATGTTTTCCCGGTAACTTTCTGCCACCAGATGCCAGGAGAGGTGATTCCCTATTCCATTACATGCAATTATTAATTCTATATACTTATTGAGAATGTGTCTCCCTCTTGTCGTGATATTTTCCATTAAGCATTTTCATTGTTAGAAAGATTTAATAAATTCATTGAAATACTAAGTTGACACCTATTGACAAAATCAGCAGCCGATAAAGGCCCAAATTAACAGGAAAGTAAAAACTATTAATCTTGTGGAAGATAAAATTTGTTGTTTACCTTATAACTTTCTGCCAATAGATATCAGATGACTTTTCATGATTTTATATATTCACATTATATATATATATATATATATGTATTCCTAAAAACATATTATTTATTTTAAAAATTATTTACAGCTTTGATATTAGTTTTCTATATACAGAGATTATATTTAATATAATCAAAAAACAAACATAATATAATTATCTAAAAACAAATTGGTTTTTATAGTTTGTTTTCTGGTATTCAATTTTTATCTTTTTATATTTTAAAACAAATTTTATAACTTTAATATTTTAAACTAGTTTTCAAGCCGTCAGCCATTAACAAATTTTAATAAGTTTTTTATTTGACATGGATAGCAGTGGGACCAACTTGATAGGCCCAAAGTTGTACGCGGTTAAATATGAAGATATTTTACATATAGTGGCGGTTGGTGATTTTTCAACCTGCGGATGCTGTCCAAAAAAAAGTACCCTTCATTTTTTTAATTTTATTTTATTCTTCTCTTTAGAAATGGATTACTTCAAAAATTCCCGAATCATCTATATTTTTTCCTTTTTTTGTATTATTACTTTTTTAATAGTTCCTCAGGGAGAACAATTTTTATTCGACTAAAGCTCGTCTTGAATTGTCTTTGACATGCTTGAACTGGAAGATATACCAGGCAAGGACTTCAAACCTTCTATCCGCACACTTTTCGGAAAATCATTCATTTTAATTCCACTTTGAAACTATGCAACAATTTTATTTCATTTCGATATTCAATATACTTTTCAAAACAAAAAATGTTTTTTATAGAAATATTTGAAATAACGGATAATAGTTTTAAATTTTAAAGATCCACCTGAAATTTTGAAGTCGACCTTAAGAGACCTTAGATAAAAATTCAGCTTAATACCACGATTGGCCGTTTTGAAGACATAATAACTTTCAAGTTGGAATAGGACTTACCTACTTGGAATTAGAAAAACAGGATTAAAAGACACCACAGACTTACCTGGAACAAAGAGAAAAAACAAAATTATTACAAAAATAATAATAATTAATATATTTTGGGGAGAAAACAAAATAATACACAGATTAATATTATATTTCGGCAATTAGCCTTAGTATACACATAATTATCTATCGCGAAAACAAGTAGACTTCTGAGTTAGCAATGCCATGAGCTTATGGTTCCATACCTTTAAGGCTACACAAATTTATTCTAATGAGAATTTTTAAGTAATAAAATTTAAAACATGGTCCGAATTAAAAATGCAGACATGACCAGGAATCTATCCAGAGAGGTGCCCACTTTTAAGTTAATAATAATTAAAATCTGCAAAAAATACAATATAAAATTTAATTGAATATATTCGAATATTCATTTTTAAATAGCTACATTATTTTTATAAAATTCAGATTTTTTTCTAAAAAAAAAAAAAAAAAAGAAATATTACTTATGAGTAGAGACCGGATTCCTATACAATTGCATATTTTGTTTGCCGACACATACGACTCAGGGGATCAATTATCTATCCGAATCATGCATCTAGGATACTGTGGGTTAAATTTTATACTGTATATTTTTGCATATTTGAGTAATATTGCATAATATTGCATAATTGAAGATTATTGCATAAAATTGCATATTTGAAGAATTTTTTGTCAAATATTGCCTATTTCGCGACAAATATACATTTTTTAAAATTAAATTTTCGGAGAAAGAATAAAAAAAAATTAAGAAACATACGATATATATAAAGTTCCATTAAATTTGACCCCATTACACTTGAGAATGTGGAGCGCTCCTTTTCATCGTATAAATCAATTTTAAGTGACCGTAGACATAATAACCTGAAGATAATTTAGAAAAATACTTGTAAACAAAATTATTCACAATTACAATCAAAGTTTAATCCTTTGTTAATTATTTCTTTATTATTATTATTATTTTATTTTTTTAATGGCCTTCGGTAACTATAGCCCATTTTGGCCATTGAGTGTTCGTGTGTGTGTGTGTGAAATTGTGTGTAAATTAGTGTAGTGATCAGATTATAGCCCAACAATTATTTGCAATATTTTATTAGTTTATTATTTGTACGTCAATAAGAAAAGCTTGTTAATATAAAAAAATAAAATCGATACAATACTATCGTGTCTGTTAAATAAAACTCCCCCCCTCCCCCCTCCACCCGTATTTTTTCGATCACATATTTGGAAAAATTATTATATTGTTGATTTTATTCAAGAGCACCTATTATTTCTTTCAGTTTAAAGATTTTTTAATATATTAAATGTAATGAGAATTTTGTGCAATTTTTTACTCAATAAAAGTATATATTATTTGACACTTGGGGTCTATAGCTTACTTTATCATTTTATTTCTTTCATAGCAATTCTTCAAATATTAGTCTTTTTGTCTTCGAATTTAATTTTTTAGTGTATAAAAAAATTTATTTTGCCAATTTTTACTCCATATATTTGCATATTTCAACGTATTCTGCATATTACTTGCATATTTCAGCCTTTTTAACTGCATATTTTATGGCATATTACTGCATAAAAATCCGGTCTCTACTTATGAGTTATGATCAAGACTCACTATATATTTAGGGCAATGGACCTTTTTCAAAAAAAATTTCTCTTCAATTTCATATTCACCTACCTCACTCTTTGTTGTATGTAAAGGTAAAAATTACCTCCTACATGTCCAAATAATAAATATTTTTCTATTTTCTATTTAGTTATCAATGCCTGAAATATGTAGGTACTTATTGAGTCTTGCTCATAAGCAATGTTTTTTTTTTTTGTGAGATACTTACCTGGTAATTTATTTTAAATTATATTTTAATATAGGTGTTATAATAACCTATTCACGGTGGTGCTGAGGATTCTTATAGGTGTTAAATGAAAGGCTTATTTTTCAACAGTTTTTTAATTTTAAATGGTGTTTTTTTTAATTTATCCAAAAATTTTGGAAATTTCATACAATATTCTTTCTTCAGTGGACCTTTGTGAGAGCAGAATTAAAAATGACGAAATTAAATATCTCTGTGGCCCTGTGTTCGAATTTTGAAGACTGAGCAAATAAGGTGATTTTTGGGTGAGGTAATTAATATATAACAAACATCACAATATATAGTATAATATATTAAAAAAAAAATTCTTTAACTTAATTTAATGTCTAACTATACTAAGATTCTATTATTTGTATTTGTAAAAAGATCCACTGAAGAATGAATATTGTACGAAATTTCCGAAATATTTGGATAAATTGAAAAAAAAAAACACGATTTAAAATTTAAAAAAACTTCTGAAAAATGAGCCTTTCATTTTTTTTTTATTTCCACTTAAATTTACAATCTGTCAGTTAACATTAAGTAAATGATTTATTGAAGTCTAAAAACATGTAAGAAACAACCCAATAGTTGTATCCTATCTCTATTAATTACATTTAGCAATTATGAAATAAAGTTTGATTAAGTCACTAAAACCTTGTAGGTATATTTATTTATTTATTTATTTATTATAACATTATATCTATAGGGCCATCTAGCCCCTTTACTGTACAATTTTAGACCAAAATATTTACAAAAAAATTAATTAAAATAATACAAGAAAAAACAAAAAAATCAAAAGAAAAATACATACTAAATATATGAAACAAAATAAAAAAAAAATACAAAATATATAGAAAGAGAGGGAGAAAAAAAATTACATATCACTGGGTAAACACTTTTTAAGACTTCTTTCACAGGGTGGGATTAACAATCCTTTAACCATAACACTTGGGTGGTTCTCCACCATATCAACATAATTCTTATAATGTTTTTTAATTTCCTCCTTTACCGAGGTAATATTCAGATCACGAGCGATGACAGAGTTTGGGACGAACCAGGGGGCATCCACTATCAGACGGAGGACTTTAGCTTGAAAACGCTCAAGTATTTCGATGTTAGAATTAGCAGCGGAGCTCCACAACTGTATCCCATATGTCCAGCTAGGCCTAAGTATGGCTTTATATAGTAGCAATTTATTTTCTAGAGTTAAACTCGATTTGCGTCCAATTAACCAATAGAGCTTACGTAACCGAAGTCATAATTGTTTCCTTTTAAGGTAAAAGCACCAGTAGTTGGCCATTTGCTTGAAAAGTGTAAAAAATAAGACTCCTAACTCTTATTCAACTTTCAAAAATATCGCTATATATAGCTCATGTCATCTATTATTTAAGTATAGAAGATCTTGAACCACAATGGATTGTTGGAGCAATAGTGGTCAAATGTTTGCCGGATTTGGCGTCCTGCTTCATTTTTGACTATTTTCTTAACCATTGTCCTAATCAGGTTGCTCCATTTTAAGGAAGTTATACACTAAAATAACTAATTTAGGGTAAGTTTTAAATGATATTCATTTTTTTAAAGAGTCTTTTAAGCGATAAATAAAATGATTCCGACAAAATAATCATACTCTAATTTTTTAGCGGGGGTGGCCAACTACTCATTCAATATTATTCATTTAGTCAGTAGTTGGCCATAGCGGCCAGCTACTAGGTCAATCCTTAAAATTTATTTCAGCGTAGAATACTGTGGAATATTATTCGTCAGTTATAAATAGCTCACCACTCTAAATTTGGGTGTACTAGGGTTAATAATTTCAGTAGTTGGCCACGTGCCAATTACTAGTGCATTCACGGCCAATTATTGGCACGCGCGTAATTTTTGAATTTTTTTTTTTAAATTTCTATGGAGATATATGGTCATATTGTTTGTAAATGACTATACATTTCTATTATTTTCTAATCTGAATTTTGTGAATTGATATAATTAATGTAGACTTGTGCCTCTAAGCAGATGATGATTTATTTATTATTTAATAACCACTTCTTTATGGTGTTGTTTTTTGTCGGAATCTGTTTTGAAAAAAAAAAACCAATAGAGCTTACATAACCCAAGTCCTAATTGTTTCCTTTTAGTTGTTATATGTTTCTTCCATGTTAACTTTTGATCAAGATGCATTCCCAGATATTTTGCATCTTTAGCCTGCGGAATTTCTTTATTGTTTATTGTATATAATTGGAGGATAGGAACCTCTGTTGTTAGTGAATTTATTTCATTTAACACCTATAATAATTCTCAGCACCACCGTAAATTAAGTTATTTTAATATGTCTGCTTGGTGAAATCGGCTTTTAGAGTCTAAATTTTAAACTAACCCCCTCAACCTTTTCAATTACTAATTGAATTTTTTAATTTTTTTTTTTCTTTAGAAAATCCTTCATTCAATTTTTTAATCAACTGTTAAAATTTTCCGCTCACGTCCTTCGAAATAAATTCACCCACGTGTAACATTTTGAATTTGTTTTCCGTTACGTCTGGACTTTGAAACGATATTTTTCAATTTTACCCGTTTATCTTTCTCAAATAGTTGTCTTTTTTTTTTTTAATAAATCCCTTTTTTTCACCTTTCCGTGCTGCCTTATTCGTCATTACTCTTTCAACCTGTCCTCCCTCTATATATAATCGATGGCATCGTCTCCGCCGTCGTCTCCGTCGTCTTTTTTGCACCGCCCTCACCCCCGCGCCTTTTTTTTTTTTTTTTTTTACTCCGCGTCGTTCAAAGCCGCGCCAATACACACCTCAATGGGCCTCCTAACCATTTCTTGCAGAATTGCTCCCTTCCTTTTTTTTCTCTCTCTCTACCTTCATCCCTCGGTTATTGAGGGATATTTCTTTATCCTATTGAGTCGCTCGGTTGTGGTGGTACACCTGCCCACTTTTTTTTTTTTACTTTACCAAATTGCTCGCCCGATTTATGTGCTCGGTGCGTTTTAAAATCCCTCGACCCGCCCCTCTAACTTTTGTTGAAGAACAATAGGACAATTCTCTCTCTTTTTTCATTTTACTAAGTAGATTCCGTAATAGAAGCTTATCCATTAATTTCTTTTCTCGGCGAACTCTCCTTTTTCTCGCGCCTTTTTCGCCTCCCACACTTGGGCTGATGCTAATTAACTTGATGTTATATTGAATTACTTCCATTTAAATTTCTCAGGTGAGATTATAAGATGTAGATAAAGAAGAAGAAGAAGTAAAAGGGAGTTTGCAAGTCATTATCGACGACTAGAGCTAGATGAATGCTCGTTATTTAAAGCTGTGAAAAGAAGCCATTGAGATGATATTTTTTTACAAGAATAATTTTTACAAAAAAAAAAAAATAAAACCGACTTCAAAAAAATTAAATGCAACAAATAAAATAATAAAACTCAAAAATAAAATAAAATACACTAAAATTTATAAAATAATAATCTAATTTAGTTACAACTAAACGGTGAATGAATCAGAAAATGATAGTAAAATTAAATTCATAAATATAGAAATTCTCTAGAAACGTGTGCGGGTTTTAAACGAAAGTTTTAAGAATTTTGTTGAGCAAGCAATGCAACCATCGTGCTGTACCAGTATATCCTTACTATTATAATAATTGATTGGATTTTTGGTGAGGTGTTTAGATAATATTACTGGGTGTTCAGTAATTAATTCAGCTTGTAAATTTGTATAAGCCTTTTGTGATTTTGTTGGACAATATTGTACATTTATTTGTTTCTGGCAGCCTTGCCTTCATCAGCAACCTGTGTACAGAGAGATTTTTGTCGCTTTAAACAATCGACATCATGGAAAATATGCCTCAATTTACAAGTGATCGAAGTATAATTTACAATTTACATTTGATTTTTACATTTGACTTTTACATTATCCCATCCCTTTTTTGACCTGTTATTACATTATGTGAAAAATTTAAAGCGACAAAAATCTCTCTGTTCACAGGTTGCTGATGAAGGCAGGGCTGCCAGAAACAAATAAATGTACAATATTGTCTAACAAAATCACATAAAGGCTTATACAAATTTACAAGTTGAATTAATTACTGAACATTTTAAGATTGATTTTTTTTATAAAAGATTTTATTTAATATAATTTCGATTTTTTGCTCATAAGAATTGGATATTTACGTTAATTCGTCATTGATCATATCATCAGAACTTGACTAAATTAATATTGGACCACCCCTAAGGCACCCTCTTTCCAATTTAAAAAGAATCATCGAAATCGGTTCATAAACAAAGATGTTATGCCTAAGCAAACATAGCAAATGACCAATGCCAATGAAAAAAAAAACGGGACCAATCGGGAACTAGACTGAACCCAATGCAAAAAAAATCATTAAAATCAGTTCACAATTGGCGAAGATATCAGGTAACATAGACAAAAAAAAATAATAAAAAATCAGTCGAATTGAGAACCTCCTCCTTTTTTGAAGTCGGTTAAAAAGAAATATTATTTTCTTTTTAATGAAAATTCTATTTTATGCCTACAATGCTCAAGAACAATTTATTAAAATGAAAAATATTATATCTGCAATTAATTTATTGTTGATGTTATACTAACTTAGTAGCACTGCCACCAAATACAGCTCTTTTACAACTGTTGGTTTTGGGTGAATTAAAGTACAAATACACTTATACCTACATTCTACCCAGGAAGTAATTCAGAGGCGAACTATCAGACTTGTAAGAGATCCAGCATTAACTAGCGATCTCGATAACTTAGCCCAGTGTTTCTTAATCTAGGTTCCGCGGAACCCCAGAGTTCCACAAAGAAAGAGAGGTTTGGGTTCCCCGCGCCTAGAGGTCAATAAAAGAAAAAAAAGAAAAATAAGTAGTAGTTAGTAGTATCACCCCTCAAAAAATTAGTCATGTAAAGAAAAAAAAAAATACAAAATTTAAAGTCTAAGTATTACTTTATAGTCAAATAAAACTGTTGATACTTAGGAATTTTTTCAGAGATTAATATATTATTTTGTTCTTACAGATGTTTTTAATTTTCTATATTTAGAAGCTATAAAAGTAGAATGATGTTGATATTTTGACGAAGAATTAAATATCTCATATTTTAATACTAAGGGGGTTCCTCAGAAATAAATATAAGTGCTCTACAAAAGGTTGATAAACACTGCCTTAGCCCATCGTCGAAACGTCTCCGCCCTTTCTCTTTTTTATGAAAACTACCATGGAAGTTATTCTGGCGAGATAATATAAATGATTTCCTCTAAAGCCTCATTTGGGGGAAATACACGATATAAATGCGAAATACACACATTTAATTTATTTTCAAATTAGAAATAGTGTATAGTTAGTTCGTTAATTGAAAATTTTCAAAAATCGAAAACCTTAAAACAGTGCTCTCAACTTTTTCATGCCACGGCCCTCAAAATCTGAAAAAATAATCTGCGGACCCCCCAAAAATAACATATTTTAGTCGTCAAAATTTGTATTTCACATGTTTATATTTCATCACAAAGAATAGTAGCTTACTTACAAACAATTTTTAAAAATAAAATAAGAAAAACTATACATAGTGTGAAAAAGCATAAAAATATTCATAAATAAATATTTGTACTTTCTAGTGAATATTTTAGCGGACCCCAGTTTGGGAAGCACTGCCTTAAATAATTCTTATCAACTTTTCTAACATAATAGAAATAAATTGAAAGTTTTTTGCCGAGGGTAGCAGAATTTTTATATATTGATGAAGACAATAAAAGAGTGTGTCTTCTTAAGAGGGCAAAGTCCTCGAAACTATAGTCTCGTTATAATTAAAATTTATAATTCCAGCAGAAGACACACTCTTTTATTGTCTCCTTCAATATTAGAAATAATTAATAACACCTCGGATTTAGTAGTTGACCATCTTGATTTTCTAATATGTGTCCTTAATTATGAAAGTGGACTAAGTCAAATTAAAAAAATACTTTTTTCATATTTTATGTTCCATCCATTTAAAAAGTACAGTAATAAGATGTCGGTTTTGAAAAATCATAAAATTGAACCGTTAAGTGGATTTCTAGTTCTCTCATTACATGTAAAGAATTTGTATCATGTTTATTTGATAAAACTTTAAATATCTCGAAACTAACAATCAATGACTTAGACCACTTTCATAATTATGAGCATATTATATATATTGATTTAGTTGTATGTTAAGGTATAGAATCAAGTGGCTGCGAAAATTATAATGATCAAAATCGGTTGATTCCTTGAAATTAATATTACTCGTGCTATAGGTCAAAGTACCTGGAGCCACGGAGCGATGCACGGTAACCCCTGACCCCCCCCCCCCCACAACCACACATCTAAGCTCCCACCACTGCACTCCCACTCCGCCCCCCAACTGCGCCTCCACCCCGGATCCCCCACAACTTCACACCCCACCTCCTGCGCCTCCCACATCCATCCCCACCCCCGACCCAGTTTTTGCGTTTCTATCTTTCTAATGGTCCACATATTATGTGTATATTTGTTTACTCGTACACCAATTTGCCCACATTCGTTCATATTGATAAACATTATAAAAATAAATAGGAAAATAATAATAAAAAAAATAATCGTATAGTATCCAAAATAAAATATAAAAAATTAAAAAAAATATGTGCGTCTCGGACGCGCGACAGAAGTGATAACTTTCACCAAGCAAGTTTTTTTAGGAAGACAGTACAGGATAATTGCCCGGAGAAAAGAGAATTGAATATTCAATTTTAATTAGAAGAGTGGGGGGCAAAGGAATAATTATTAATATATTTAATGTTTCTGGGTTTAAAATTAATTGTTGTCTTTCTTTCAGCTTAATCCAATTATACATATTTCAAATTTGCCGCGCCGCAATATATTCAATGAATTCTATTTATTAAATACATAGCTATATATAATATATTCAATTAGTTCCACACTTATAATAAGGTTTAATTCAAAAATATTCATTTTAGTAAAAGTAAAAAGCAAAGTTTTTTAAAATAGTTCTATGTGCAAGAGGTCTCAGGTTCTAATCTGACATCCGCCGAGTCATTTTTTTTTATTGTGATTTTTATCTATCAATAATTACTTTAATTAAGAAAAATCAATTAAGATGAATTTTGATGAGGTCCAGCCTAGATCGTTTTCATCCTCAAAACTTGTTAATAGATTTTGTTTCATCAAAATCGGTAGGGCCATTTAAAATAGAACCAAGATACAAATATATATATATATAAATAAATATACAATTTTGCTCGTTTAATAAGAGTAGATGTGGCAAGCCAAGTGCCCGAATTGCATTTTTTGGGCATTCGGTTTTGATTCCCGAAGGGTTGAAACAACTTTCCTCCATAATAAAAATAATTCATAACCCCTTTAGTAGTTGACCACCTCTCTTGATTTTCTATAACATATTCTTATGGTACATATATCAATATTTATAAACCTATAGCCATAATACATATTAAAAAACGCATTAGTGTTGCAGTAATGTCGACCTTGTTTGGGAATAAGTTTAATGTTTCATATCCGAACAAACTGCATTCAGTACATTTACTTATTATAAAACATATCTTTAGAATTTGAATCAGTGTATGTAACATATTAAAATAAACGTGGCCGAATTAATAAATATTAATCAATAATACATTCTAAAATTACTTAAAAATATAAAAGTTAATAATGCTAATCAAGCCCTATTTTTCGAACAAGACTAAGTTAAGTACTTTCAGATGGTAGAGAAACCTTTCATAAACATTCAGTTCCTGTTTAAATGAGTTTAATACAAATATTTCGTCGTACATTCTGATGAGATCATTAAAAATTTATAATCTTTTGGTTTCAGACGAAGCCGACTCAACCACCGAACCAAATAATACTGTACTAATCACATATATAAGCTGTGTGGTAATTTTTCTCAAAATTAAAACGACTTATCGCCTTTCCTCATTTTAATGAATTGCCTACTATGTAGATGATTAAGAAATATTTTGACAAGTGAAAGAAAGGATTTCGGAAGAGAAATAAGAATGGTGTCATTGACAGATTTTACAGAGATTGCCAAATGAGCAGCTCATTTTATGGATAACTAGAAAACTAAATATAAAATGTTATGTCTGTATAGAAGAGAGAATTGAGAAGACTGGGCAAGAGCTCGGGAATCCCACTGAATCATAATGATAAATAAACTGCAACGGATCGTTTACTTAAACTTTATCCAAATTCATTTGAAATATTAATATGTTTATTCCTTTATATAAATCAGATATCATTTGCAATTTGCAGTTCATGTTGACATAAATTCAAAAATAATGATCGATTCTCATTTAACAGTCGAGGAATAACAATTCTACATTGGATTTTTGACATTTCGGTTATTATTGGTAATCATTGCTTAAGACATGGAGGAATCGACTTAAAAATCAAAAATAGCGATTGATTCTCAAGCTTGAGTTTGTTTACCAAAAAGAATTTAGTCTTTTTGATTTTAAGTCGATTCTTCTACATTTTCAATTAGAGGTTTCAATTAATAGTCAAAACATCAAAAATGGAATTCAATAAGGTTATTCCTCTAGTATTAGATAAGAATCGATCGTTATTTTGATTTTAAAAAGTCGATTCCTCTATGTCTTCAGCAATGGTTACCAATAATAATCGAAACGTCAAAAATCCAATATAGAATGATTATTCCTCAAGTACTAGATGAGAATCAATCGCTATTTTGATTTTAAGTCGATTCTCTATGTCTTCAGCAATGGTTACCAATAAAAACCGAAACGTCAAAAATCCAATATAGAATGATTATTCCTCCAAGTACTAGATTAATGAGAATCAATCGCTATTTTGGTTTAAAAAGTTGATTTCTCTATGTCTTCAGGAATGGTTACTAATAAAAACCGAAACGTCAAATCCAATATAGAATGGATATTTCTCAAGTATTAGATGAGAATCAATCGCTATTTTTATTTTTAAGTCGATTCCTCCATGTCTTCAGCAATGGTTACTAATAAAAACCGAAACGTCAAAAATCCAATATAGAATGATTATTCCTCAAGTACTAGATGAGAATCAATCGCTATTTTGGTTTTAAAGTCGATTTCTCTATGTCTTCAGCAATGGTTACTAATAAAAACCGAAACGTCAAAAATCCAATATAGAATGATTATTCCTCAAGTACTAGATGAGAATCCAATCGCTATTTTTGGTTTTAAAATCGATTTCTCTATGTCTTCAGCAATGGTTACTAATAAAAACCGAAACGTCAAAAATCCAATATAGAATGATTATTCCTCAAGTACTAGATGAGAATCAATCGCTATTTTTGGTTTAAAATCGATTTCTCTGTCTTCAGCAAGGTAACGGATAAGAAAACAACGCAGTTGCTATGGTTACTCATAAAAATTCCTCCCAAATTTTTAGCATTTCACAGAAAGCCTATCCATTCTTACTTAAGCAAGGCTAAATGAGCTATATTAAAACTTTTCAAATGAATAAATTTTAAAGAATTTAAAAAATTAAAAGTACCATCTAACTCTAGAGTAAAGTACTTTAAAATATAATTTTACTAAAAACTTTATTTAACCTTTTTTGTGGTCCCCAAGGTACTTAATTAGGATATTAAATTTCATCAAAATTGGTTAAGTCATTTTCAAGATATTTAGAAAAAACTAAAAAAGTACTGAAATAAAGTACTAATGTTTGTGGGCCGATATGTATAAACTAATCAACTTCATTTTGTTAAACTAATGGTAGGTTTTCAATTTCATTTCAATCGATGCAACGGTGTGGAAAAAATCGTGGGCCAAAAAGCGATAACATACATCCATACATACATACATACATCCATCCGCACGCACTAAATGAAAAAAATCGCACTTTTTGGCCTCTCGACGAGACCCCATGTAATTTTTGGCAAAACCGTCACGTGCTAAAATTCAACCTAATTGAATACTACAATTTGTGACTTTAATTGAGTCCATGGGTTCCGTAGTCTTTACCTGAGGACCATTTGAAGCCACGCTTGCCCCGAGAGCGATTACAATACTTTACCCATGCTTTGCATTTGGATAAAGTAAAAACAAACAGTTTATAGGTACACCGTATAGTACTTAGGTATACATTTTACATAGATTAAATTGTATAAAGGGTGATTCACGGTCGATGGCACGTTAGACGTTTATGGAAAACGGAACGCAGGATTTTTCGCAGAAGAATTTAGCACCTTACCTTTTCGTATCTGTTCTATCGATGTAAAATATTTTCCGCCTTGCGACGTTTCAGCTTCCATCGAAAAGTCGTAGCAACTTTATTTTTTTAAATGGACCACCACGTATATTAACACGTTTTAGAACCTAATTGAACTCAATAGGCTGATGTTTTCAACAATGTCTTAATTAAAAAAAATGGGGTCGGGTTGGCCGAGGGGAAGCGTTTCAGCCTGGTAATCAAAAGTGGCCTCGGGATCGAGTCAAACTCGCGGCAACCTGCTAAAATCTGATCCCTAGATAGGAGACAAAATTTAAAAATATAATAGTATCGTAAATTGGATGATGGCCAGAAAGGCCGAAAAGCCAAAGAATAAAGAAAAAAAAAAACAATCCGTTTTCGGGTGGCAGTGCCCCTTTTTCGAGGGCTGGATCCGCGCCTATGGCTGTCTATATCAAACCTCCATTGCTTCAATAAGTTTTAAAAAACAATCCTTTTTAAATTTATTTTTATTTTGCCTTTATGGATAATTCTTAGAAATGTTTGGCAACAAACCCCTCCTTCCCCCCCTCAGCCGAACTCTTTCGGTCACTAGGTTAATTAATTCATATTTTTTCTATTTTTTTTACTTTATCCAATGCAAAGCATGGGTAAAGTATTGTAATCGCTCTCGGGGCAAGCGTGGCTTCAAAGGGTCCTCAGCGGTAAAAACTACGGAACCCATGGACTCAATTAAAGTCACAAATTGCTTGTCTTATTCAATTAGGTTGAATTTTAGCACGTGATGGTTTTGCCAAAAATTACAAGGGTCTCGTCGAGAGCCCAAAAGTGCGATTTTTTCATTTAGTGCGTGCGTATGGATGGATGTATGGATGTTATCGTTTTGGCCCACGATTTTTTCCACACCGTTGCACCGATTAAAATGAAATTGAAAACCTAGCATTCTTTTAACAAAATGAAGCTGATTAGTTTTTGGTACGCATATCGGTCCACAAACATTAGTACTTTATTTCAGTACTTTTTAGTTTTTTCTAAATATCTTGAAAATGACTTAACCAATTTTGATGAAATTTAATATCCTAATTAAGTACCTTGGGGACCACAAAAAGGTTAAATAAAGTTTTTAGTAAAATTATATTTTAAAGTACTTTACTCTAGAACATATTAATATTTCAAATGAATTTGGATAAAGTTTAGCAACGATCCGTTGCAGTTTATTTTTCTATTTAAAAGGATAAATAAATTTTAAAATAATAAAACTACTATATTTACGCATAATTAGTCATTAATAAATAGTAATAGAAATAACAAATTGTAAATAAATAAACTATGAATGAAAAATGGCTGATAAATATTGAATGGGAATATTTTTAAATTCGAATAATTCCAGAAATTAATAGAGATATCGAAGAGCGGTTTTCACGGTTCGATTATGAATTGAATTCCCCACTCTCACTACTATTGTAATTCATTCAAAACATTTTCTTTAAAATATTCATCAAACGTTTATTAAAATACCAAAGTTTCAGGAGAAATTTCTCTCTTTTTTTTTTCTAGATAATTTTAAATTAGAAATTGTAAAAAAATAAAAATTGTTTTATGAAATGAATCAGGGGTTTCGATCGTTAATTTTTAATTTAATTATGTTTTATTTAATTAACCATTTTATCTTGATTCAACTACCTGTTAATAATTACTTTAAATAAAAAAACCTATCAAAATTATGTTTTTCACAAAATTGAGAAAGGTCTATTCATGTCAGTTCACCTGGTCATGACACCGACACCCACACCCTCAGTGCGGAGTATTAAGTCTGGACCAAGAAAAAGATGTAATCCACTTGGCTACAATCCAACGTCATTTCGCGTATAGCCCGCTAGACATTCGGATGGATCACCGAGTGAATTTGAAATCTCAGATGTTATATACTCGATCTCCCAGTCAGAGCCCTATCTATTAGCATGTATGTTAGATGCCTGCCATTAATTAACTGAAGGTTTCTACATTTTATTCGATAGCGAGCTATACGCGAAATGACGTTGGATTGTAGCTAAGTGGATTCACATCTTTTCTCTCTTGGTCCAGACTTAATACTCCGCAGACTCCAATAGCGTAATCCGCAGTAGTCTCGCGAGATAAAAATATCTTTTTCAAATCAGCGCGGTAAAAATAATTCTTGTTGACGTATCAATTATTCTTTGATATATTAATGAAAATTAAAATTTATTTAATATCATTATTTCAAGTTAGAAATATATAAGTTCAAATATTATTTTCACTCAATATTTGACAAAATTCCCTACATTAGAGTCGCGATCGAATAAAATGTAGAAAACCTTCAGTTAATTAATGGCAGGCATCTAACATACATGCTAATAGATCTAGCGCTCTGGACTGGGAGATCGAGTATATAACATCCGAGATTTCAAATTTACTCGGTGATCCATCCGAATGTCTAGCGGGCTATACGCGAAATGACATTGGATTGTACAAAGTGGATTACATCTTTTTCTCTCTTGGTCCAGACTTAATACTCCGCAGACTCCAATAGCGTAATCCGCAGTAGTCTCGCGAGATAAATATCTTTTTCAAATCATCGCGGTCAAAATAATTCTTGTTGACGTATCAATTATTCTTTGATATATTAATGAGAAAATTAAATTTATATACCAAAGTAAGTTTTTAAATGTAATAACGAGGGGTATCTGGCCTCAAAAAACGCCACTTACTACCTTCCAACAAGTTAGAAATTATTATTCCAGCCAAAGTAATGTTTTAAAAATTTGAAACTCTGTAGACTTTATCCTTCAGAATTTTTACAGATTTTCAGATATTCTATAGTCTACAGTCTATAACTTAACTCTAAGGCTAAGATATAGCATTATTTTATCTAGCTGTAAATCCAAAATTATAATAACTTAGATTTTATTTAGTAACAACAGGTTGTGAGCTAGGGGTGTAGTAGATTATGTAGTTTATAAGTTTAATATTATGAATTATTTGAAAAAAGGTGCCTCTATGAAATTAGGTGAAATATTTTTAAATGTTCTATTTTTTAGTTGCCAACATATTAGACTTTATTTTTTTCTTCTGGGGGGGGGGGAGACAGCTTGCTTGGTAAGCTGGTTCCACAAAAGATAGTATTTTTAGTATCAAGCAGAGTAAAACTTCATTTATTATTACTCTTCGAACTGGAATATATCTTCAAACTAACTTTTCTCCCAAGAAATACTATAGATATATCTTTCTTCGAAAGCCAAATTCGACGGCTAGAGTGTAAGCCTGCTAACTTCATTTTTTTTATCATATATGACATATTAATACCGTTCGAAAGAAAAAGAGATGCAGCATCGTCCAAATAAAACTGCTACTTAAAATTACGATCGTAAGTTGTAGCAAAAATGTGAAAAATGTTTTTTTTTCCATAACAACAATATTAAATTTTGTTTGTTTTTTCTCTGCCCTCTAAAATTTCCTTGTTGTGAGTTAGCAGGTTTACTCTCTAAGGCGACGATATGTGATTTTTATTCATAGATAATAATAATAATAATTATAATAAATATTTTTTAGCTGAATTAAAAAAATCAAATAAAATCAAAGAGCAAGTTTTGGTTGCATTTATAAGCATAGCGTCTAAAACTTCAATAAAAGGTATTAAAAAATCCTTTGACCGTTTTTTGGATATTATGGATTTGTGATTAGGCGATAAATTTCAATCCGTTTTATAACGTGAAAGGTATGGGGTGGAATGAGGGATGAAGGGGACGCAGGAGCTTTCCTTAGAGCCGGCGTGCCATTTCCATGACGCCCAAAAACCCTAAAAACCCTCCCCCACATCCTCTTTCGCCACCCCTATCGAAGACGTCTATCGATTCCTCCTGCAACCCTCTAGGACCCTCAACAAGTCCCTGAGTTTGAAGAATTTTTCTAGATATCATTTGACACCTGCGAGGGAGTGAATAATACGCCACAGGGTGGTTAGAATTGCCCATCCAAGGAGAATCTGGCAAATGGAAAAATATCAAGGATCAAGCAAAAGAAAAAAAAAATATCTTGAGCCTTTTTTTCACACAGTTCAAGTTTAAGGGAATTTAAAAGGTTTATTTTTACAAATAAATAAAATTTTCAAATTAAAAATATAAATTTTTAAAAAAATTACATAGAGTCATTTTGGAATACATATATTTTAGCCCCGATTTTATCTAAATAATTTTTTTTTTTCAAAATCTTTATATTATTTTTTTCAAAATATTCTTTAATAAAAATATGAGATTTTTTGGAGCCAATTACATATTTTTTAGAATGATTGAGCCATCGTCAAAGTAATGGTTTTGTATTGAATTTCAAAAGTTATACCACATAAAGATGAGAGTTTTTTTTTCAATGAGAATTTATTTTATTTTATTATTATTAAAAAAAAAAAAAAAAAAAATGAATGCGAAAGGGAAAACGTTGATACTCGGAATACTCTGTACGAATATTAATGTTTTACCAATTAGTTTGACAGTAAATCAAGACTTTCCAAAGAGGCAGGTTATGGTATAAATGCAAACTTATGAGCAGAATTTCAGTTCAAAAACAATACTCCTACAACCATTTGGAAGTTCCTCATTTGGTAAATCGATTATTTACCTGTTTTTCTTAATTTTTTAGTCGCTTGTTCTGAAGCTAGAAAGTCCAAAATCTAACATGTTCTTCGTTTTGGAAATATAAGCAAATGACATCACGATTAACTTTTTAAGGCATTTCGTTCTTGAGCTGGATTGAGAATCGGAATCCAAACATTTGTTCATTCTATATTCATACAAACACGGCTCAAGAGCCTGAGCTCATCTGCAATCGAAATCCAAACAAACAGACAGAAATACGCGCATCAGACATTTTTTTAGTAAAATTGAATTTTTTTATACTTATCTTGACGGATTTTTTAGGAATATTTATTTATTATAATGGAGTCGAAAGTAATTGAATTAATATCCACAAGATAGGTTGAATTGATGGTGTCTTTTTCTAATATTCTAGAAGTGTACATAATTTTCAGTTTCGTTTTCAGAGTATTCAAAACAAAGAGAGGCTGATGCAAGTCTAGACAGGCACAGCAAATAAGGATAGTCCTAACTACAATACGTACCATTGACGTTAAAAGAATAATTGAAAATTTTCTGGTGAATCCTACAATCTGGACGCCTAGAGAACTACGTCCAGCTAAAGTACCGAGTATTCATAGCCATTGCTTCTCATCTAATTATAGCGGTCAAATTAGAATTCGCCAATACGTATATCCACATGACTTCAAGGAACTGGAACTCTCTTCCAGCCTCCATCTTTCCCAGCACTCATAATCTTCAAACCTTCAAAACCCGAGTGCATAAACACCTACGTCTACACCCTCTCACTTAATCAACTTTCACTTCTCTTCGGTAATGCAAGGGTCTTTCGAGACCCTTAGGGCTGCATCTTTACTGGTGCACCCCTTCTTGCATTCGATTGCATTAAAAAAAAAGAGAGAAACAACCATACAGTTTTAACGATTAGTGGTAACCATTGCGGACGATATTGTGTGAGTGACTTAAAATAAAAAATAGCCATCGATTCTAATCTAATTCTGGAGAAACAAGCATCCTAGATTGCATTTTTCAAGAGTTTCGACCATTAGTGGCAATCCTTGATGAAGACATGAAGGAATCGACTTAAAATCAAAAATTGCCATCTATTTATTCTCTTCAAATAATCAACCATCCTAGTTGCATTTTTAGTTTTGACCATTGTAGTTAATTAAGGCATAGAGGAACCAATTCAAAATAAAACAAGTTAAATAAAAGCTTGTAAAAAATAGCGATTGATCCCCATCTAAACTGGAAGAATAAACATTATTATTAAAGTCCATAGCATCCATATTATTTAATTAATCAAGTATGTTAGCAGGTATTTGGACGGGAAAGTAGCAAATCAAAAATTTATCACCGATTTGCGCGACGTTTCACCAATTTTATTTCGACTTCATCAGGGGTCTCACTGATTATAATTAATTGTAAGATATAATAGATATGCACATATTTCTGAAATTAGCTCAATTGTATCTTATTCTTTTTTTTTTTGACCGAACAATTATTTAATTTATATATAAGAAAGATTCAAATGACTGGATTATTATATTAAGTGAATGTTATAATAATCAAGTCATTTGAATCTTTCTTATATATAATTAAATAATTGTTCGGTCCAAAAAAAAAAGAATCAGATAAAATTGAGTTAATTCAGAAACGTGTGCAATATCTATTATATCTTACAATTAATTATAATCATTGTGACGCCTGATGAAGCCGAAATAAAATTGGCGAAACGTCGCGTAAATCAATGATAATTTTTTGATTTGCTACTTTTCCGTCCAAATACCTGCTAACATACTTAATTAATAAACATTATATTAATATTTAAAATCACTATGAATAAAGTCTAGTTTTGCTTATATTATTTAGAAATGTCTGAATCGTGGAGAGGGGCGACTGTGGGTCAGTGGATAGAGTGTTGGGTCGCTGATTCGAAGATCACTGGTTCGAGACCGAGTCTCGGCAGATAGATATTTTCAGTTGCCTCCTCTTGGAAAGTAATGGCAACCTACCATGAGTATAATTGCCTAGTAACCTCTCCAAATTAGCCGTTCGGAACCGGCGTTAAAAAGTAGGTCACATATATCTGTGTAAAACAACTAAACACACTCAGCACAGGTATATGTGGAGAGGAGCCGACACCCGTTTCGGGTATGGCACTCAAAGAAGAAGAATCGTGGAGAAAATCATTTTGAAGAATTATTTTTTCTGTCTGTATATCAGTCTGGATTCTGAGATAAAACCATAAGGATAAGTCAAGAACGGAAGAATAATTATTTTTCGATGGAAAATAAAAACGCAAACTAAGTAGGTATATTGAAGGAAGGGATTGGATAAGGGTTAATTGTTGCAAATGGAAACCGCCTCGGGCTAATTCCGATCAGTGGAGGCGCCTCATCATTTCATCCCTTAACTTAAGTCCGGGGATCGTCTTATGAATATTCAGGTGAAGCAAGATAGATAGAAAGAGAGGCACAGACAGAAACTAATTGACTCTACCTTCTCAAGAATTACATGGATTTGCCTCTCTAGGAGAAAAATCATTTAATCTCCTTTCTTATTTTTCCTAAGTGAATGTGATGTGAGTTGATCCATTATCATCAATCCCTGAAGAACATGCATAAATATCGCCAGCAGAATAAAAATTGAGATCAGATTAACTATTCACTTTTACAGAAAAAAGTGTACTACAGGCATCATCATATGACTCACACTTACTAGGCCTCTTTTTGAAATAATCATTTTTAACTATTTAAATAACAAAAAAATCGTTAGAGTTGCTTTTGAGAAAATGCCGAAATATATGAAAATGTCTGATATAAAAATGTACTTTCTGTGTGTCGATTTTTAGCCAAAGTCTTGCTGTGCACTTATGAGCTCCTGCCTAAATTAAGTTTTATACCTCATATCCTTTGCGACTTTTCAAAGCGATAAACTCTATTAAAAAAACACATCTAACAACTAATCTGCTTTGATTTCAATCGGCTACAGAACCTAATAGCTTTTAAAACAGGTGAATTTGTTTTTCGTTATGGTTGATAAGAATATAATGAGAGAATTTGTGGATTTTTTTTTCTCAGTTTTTTAGGCCATTTCCATAAGCCGTTGGATACAGCAATCACCTAAAAATTGGCACTTTCTGCGGCTATCTCCCGGGCGTACCAAGTAATAAAATTGAAAAAAATTCTTGAAGCCTATTTTGAAGTTGATTGATTACGTAACGTTTGGGATTTTAATTAAGGTTTGAAGATTGTATTTTATAAAATATATATATATATATATATATATATTTGTCAGATTCATGTGTCAAAAAAAGTTTGACTCTTGATATCTTAAAAAAAAAACTGTGTCAAACAATAATGGCAAATTATCTAAAAAATTGACGCATTTAATCAATATTTCAAAATGGTATAAAACATTCCACTTTTTTAAAAAACAAAAAATAATATTTGCATTTTTATGCGAAAGAAACTAATTTCAAAACACAATTCGTAATTGCCTAAAGGGTAGAATTTAACATGAAAACAGATATCAAATAATTTTAATTTTAATTTTTAATTTTAAATATTATTAGATATTGAATATAAATCAATGATTATTTTGAACATTTACTTTAAGTGAATAAAAATATTTTGATAAATTAAATTAGTTTTCATGTTAAATTCTACTCTTTAGCCAATTACAAATTGTGTTTTGAAATTAGTTTCTTTCGCATAAAAATGCAAATATTATTTTTTGTTTTTTAAAAAAGTGGAATGTTTTATACCATTTTGAAATCTTGATTAAATGCGTCAATTTTTTTAGATAATTTGCCATTATTGTTTGACACAGTTTTTTTTTAAGATATCAAGAGTCAAACGTAGCTGATTAAAATTTTTTGACACATGAATCTGACAAAAATATTTATAAAAGTATAATACTCTTTAGTTATTTTCTGTTTTGTGATCGATAGCAGTATTATTCAGGATTCTGTAACAAAAATTAGAATTATAAAATATGAAAATTCGTAGCCACAGCATTGAAATATTTAGAGCAGGGTAGCGATTTTCACGGTTTTCAAAAAAATGCCCATAACTCGAAAACTAAAAGAGTTTTATTCAATTTTTTTTTTTTTTTTTTTTGACAATCCTGAACTCACCTATCTCGTGTTCACGTTTGATCCTTGACTTTTGGGACACCCTGTATATATATCGTATATACATATATGTTTATTTGCATCAAGCAGAGGACAGCCTCATTGATTTCTCCTTATTGGCATTTCAAGACAGACAGACATTCCTCCAATGAATAAATTAGAAAAGTTACAAGGAGTTTAATAAAAGTCGCAGGTGGAACATTGTGTAGAGAAGTATTGACAAAAAAACGATGAGTTGGTGAGCTAAGCGGGTAGGCGGGTAGGTGAATGTTGGCAACGTGGATGGGTTTGGGTGTCGCACAAGACAAACGACGTTGAGCGACAAGAAGAATGAAAAAAAATCGGATTTGTCTCAATCTCATGCAAAAATAATTTATTTATGTAGCCTGGGATGTAGAAGATTTATATTATGACGTAAACGAACGAAAAATGACAAAAAGAAATCACGCGAACAGTAAGAAAATTAAAAGGCAATCAATAAAATATAGGGTGAATCGAAACGTCAAAATTCAGTCTCTAGCCATACAAGCAGTAAATGGAAATTGAAAAACTTCAATTTTATTGGGCTCTTTATTGCAGCGTTTCCTAAGCATTTCGATTTTGACACCCCTATGTCCAATCAAGCCATGTGTCTTTTATCCATCGTTAAAAGAATATAAGAAAAAAAAACTAAAAATGTATAAGAATAATAATTGACTATTTACCATTTATTTTTCTACTAAAAATTCTCATAGCAAAAAAATTTAACTTTGACACCCACGAAAAAATCTTAAATGTATACAAAGGGTGGTCTGAATTTTGTATTTTCATAGAAAAATAAAGTATTAATTCCCTAGATATTTCTAATCAATTCTAATACAAAAGTATTTAGAGAGGGGAAATATGGTAATTGTTTTAATATTGAGTGAAAAATATAACCTTCGAACAAATCTGAAATGTATACAAATGATCCCCCTTGTGGTCTGAATTTCTGATTTTCATTGAAAAATAAACTATTAATTTCCAAGATATTTTTATCGATTCTAATACAAGAGTATTTAGAAAGAGGAAATACACTATTTATTTGATATAGAGCGAAAAAATTTAACTTTGACATCCTCGAAAAAATCTGAAATGGATACAAAGAGGGTATATATCTTAGACCATGAAATATATAGACACGCCCTGGTGTCTATTTGGTGAGGCCAACATCTCGTATAGAACTTGACGTCATCTGTAGGTAGGAACACCCAGAAATAGCATGGCCACTATAGGAATTATTATACATTGAGATAAATTTATAGTAGTTTAGATTATTTATTTTGGATTCCAATAATCGCAAATTAATATTAAATTAACATAACCAAAATATTTATGCGAGAACGTGACGTCATCTGTAGGCGATCTTGACCTCACTTCACTCTTTGTGGAGAGTACCAGAGGGCGTGTCTATATATTTCATGGTCTAAGGTATATATAATGAATATAAATGTAATTGAAAAGATAATTTGCCAAGAGAAGCTAGGGTTTAAAAGTATAAAGAGAAATCAATGATGTTGTCCTTTATTTCTTTCAAATAAACATATAGAAAGTTTTGATCTTAGCCCTCAGTCTTTTTTTAATTAGAAATATTCTTTCTGTAATTTCTCATGGGTTCAAATCCGGATTGGTTGTAAGTAAATTCGTTTTGTTGCAATAGTAATTTGGTCACTTTACAAGCGTATGAAGTTTTGAAACAAAAAAAATAATATATAATAGGTACATCATGTAAATTTATTTGCATGCAGCAGAGAACACTCTCTTTTATATGCTCTTAAAAATTGAAGAAGTGCTAAATTATAAAAAAAATATATATAATGATTTGTTCTGCAAAATTTGGATTTTTTCAAAAGGCTGTTTTTAATTTCCTGCAAGGCCGTAGGTTACCCCTTTCTGGCCTATGTTACATAAGTTTTGCATGAGCTACCTCCTGAATAAGTGCCTGACACATGGATACCTACTTTAGTTTCAAATTCTCCATTTATTCTTGTTTAAAATCGTTTCATTGAAATATTTAATTTGATTGCACCATTTTCCAGGTTTCTTTCGTACGTTTCAATTGATTGTCTTTTATACTACTCTTTTTTTATTATTATTATATTTATACACCCCTTTTCGTAGTAATGTCGGTATTTTTATAGGTAGATATTGTTAAAATGCGTTTTAGGATAGCATTCAAATTTTAGTACTAAGGGTTGGTTGTTTTATATACATTTGCGATTTATGTCTAAAATTCACAAGAGAAAGAACTAAAAAAGAATATTTGAAAGTGGATATATACCAAAGAGAATAAAATATTTTCCCCTCACTTCCAAACGTTTCTTTCATACTATATAATATACACATATTATTAAAATAGATATGGTATTTAAGATTTTCAATTAAAATAAATAAATATAACTTTATGTAATGTGATTTTAAGTACGAATCAATCTTTGATAAATATTTTTTTAAATTTCGCAGATAATGGTCATTTCATTTTTAAATTTGAATGAGGTATGGTGCAGGATCATAAATTTGACACATAAATAAGTCAGAGTTTTAAAGGCTTGTATATCAATAAGTTCACGACGCAAATACAAATTTTAAAGAGTCACTGGAATGAGAATATATGGAAGATTCCTTTTGATTTCATCACCCGGGCTCCAGAGTTGAGTTGGTTACCTTAGTAGTAGGAATTTTTTATCTCAGTTATCTTCGGAACATCGTGCTGTGTGAAACGAGGGGTGAACCGCGACCTAATATCTTGTACACCTACTTCCACTTCCATTTCCAAGTAAAAGACAATAGATGAAGGGCATTATCTAATGAATTCCAAAATAATTTCACATAATTCCAAAGATGTGTACACCTAATTCCAATCGCGGTTCGCCCCTAGGTGTGAAATCTATGTTGGATTTGGGACAAGATCAGTGGGGTATTTATTTCATCTAATTTATTTGTAATGTTCTTATTCATATAACTACCCTAGTAGCACAATGTTTCAAACTATATAGTAACTATATTGTCACTGTATAGATTTTGAGAATATATATAGGCACTATATAGCTACTATATAGTTTGAAACATTGTGCTACTAAGGTAGGTTTAATTAAAAATAAATCTGTTCTAAATTACTTGAGAGAAATTATATTTTTCATCACTCTCGTACTAATTTAAAAGGAGTGACCAATACGGATGTTTTGTGATAAATAAACATTAATTAATTAAAATTAATATTGACAAAAAAAAATCATTTTAGCTCCGAACATACATTTAAAGCATGATTTCTTAATGCACTAATGATTAAATTTAAATAAAAGTTAAATGTGGTAAATCAAAATAATGTTTAATTCTAAATTCAGGTAAAAAGATCGATTAATAAACACAATAGAATTTAATTTTTTTTTTGAACATTTCACCTTTGTAGGCAGTGATGCCCTGATGATGATCGGAGCGGTTCGAAATGTGGCGAAAAAATATATTAAATTTTATTTAGTCCTTGCTGCCAATTGAAATTGACATATTTACTTCAATTTAAAATTAAAAATAATATTAATATACTGCTTTTAAGTGACAAAAAAATACCGAGTAACATCAGGTACTTACAATTTAAAGTGAATGGATTTGTTTGGATATGATATGATTTGTTGTTTTTTCCTACTTGTATATAGTAGATATATCCTCTTGTGACATTACCTCTGCTAGTGAGGATGGGAGGTTTACCGGTGTTATTGACCGAGTAGTGGTATTGAATTGTGCTCCTGGGTATTGTCATCTGACTCAAACCCGCATTAGGATCTTGTCTCCTGTCATTTAATTTAAAGTCATTTGATCACCTCGGCTACCTATCACTTCTACCCTACCTGCATCTGTCCAACAGGTCACATCCATTAGAAAGCATCCAATTTACAAATAGACAAATGGTTGAACTGTGGATTTTTTTCAGATTGGGCCATCCAAGATTGTTATACATTTCACAGCTTTTCAGCTTATAATTCGGAAACCATATTTCATTGATACAGATCGAGTAAGATTGTCCAACATTAATCTGTTGCTTATTTCTTCATGAATAGGAAAAGTCTAGTCTCCAATGATGATACTTTTTAAATTCATATTAATATTCATACCACAAATTCCAATCTGGTACCATAAAAAAATTCAAAATTAATAGAATGTATTCAAAACTAGAAACACAAATAATCGCCAAACCCTTCTCCAGGAACAAATAAGTGTATCATTAGATAGGCTGTTGAGGTTGAATC
Source organism: Forficula auricularia (assembly GCA_024734495.1). Lineage (NCBI taxonomy): Eukaryota > Metazoa > Arthropoda > Insecta > Dermaptera > Forficulidae > Forficula > Forficula auricularia. The sequence continues at coordinate 3,363,288 of JALMQS010000085.1, read as the reverse complement.
CTTTAAAAATCATTTAGAAAATATTTTCAAGAAATTACAATTTTTTTTAAAGACTCATCTTATTTTAATTAAGAAAGCGAGAATTTAGATATATAAGCATATATAGGGTATGGTTTCATGGGCACCGGTGGGATTATTTTCAGGGGGGTGCATCTGCATCTACACACTATACTATTAACTAATAAAATTTAATTTATAATATTCCATCCTTATAATTATAGGTAGGCATATAATATTAGATATTTATTTTATGTCAATTAAGTTAATATCAAATTCAAATCAATTCTTAATCTTTTTCTGTGTATTTTCTTTCATAATAGGGGGTGTAAGTGCACCCCCTTGCACTCGCCTGCCGACGCCTATGTAGGGTTTTTAATTTTGAAACCTCTTGGAATCACTTTAGCATTCTCATGTTTCTTTTCAGAAAGTGAAATCAAAATACTGATTTGGCTTTTTAGGCTCAAGTTATACCTAAAAGTTTTCATTTAATAAAAATTGATTCTCAGTAGAGAGATTTGATTCAGTTGTTAGGTGTTAGTAGTCAAGTTGACGAAGTGGATATTTTTTTCTCTAGGTGAAATATTATTACTCTATTAAAATCACGAAAAAGCAAAGATACACCCATAAATCATTTATAATATAGAGATATTATAATACACTTTTGTTGGTCAGAATTTCGATTTTTATAATTTTTTCAGAATTTCGACCTCCTCTCCTTTTTCTACCGTTAAATATTTAACTATTGTAACATAAGATCTAATAATTTTTTGCCTTTGAGTTGTAATTTTGAAATTATGGATTTTTTTCTTCATTCCTTGTCCTATATGGGATTTTATTCTTTTATCTTGACAAAACAAACTCATATTACAAATCAAATTTACTCCTTGTGAAACACCACCAACTCCAACCTGATTTAATCATATTACAAACTCTGACCATCCATATGTTTAATTTTTAAGATGTTTCTCTCTGTGTTCGAAAGTTAACATAGGTTTTAATATTACAATAATTTGAAAATGTTCTATAGAAAGAGTTAAAGTTGTAAAAATTGAACTTTGACATCAAATGCATTATATAGTATGTCTTTGGTTTAAAATTTTTTATTGATTTTAGCTTTGTTATTATTCAAACAAATAAGCAATCAACCTTTTTACAATGAGCAGATATCTGACGTCACGTTATTTTTCACTATTATTAAAAACAAAAATACCCACAATATATTTTTAATTAAACTATCTTTTTTTAAATAAAATCATTAGTAATACATGATATGAGAATTTTTTACATTATAAAATCTGCCACAGGTGAAAATCCCATTTGTCTTATTAAAGATTGATTCATAAAATAAAAAATAAAATCATATAAAACACCCTTACTTCAGTTTTAAAATAATTAAAAATAATTTTTTAAAAAATGCCTTACCTGTTTTTATGATGCCTGTATAACTTTGATGGAATGAGTCTGTGGTAAGAGTTCGGTTTCATTTGTACAAAAGCCTCATCGTTTTATTGTTCCCTTTAATCGCTCTCTTTCTAATATTTGCCTCTTTATCCTTTATCCTCCAGAAGGTTTTTTATATTTTCTTTTTCCACCTAAAACTTTTATACATCTTCTATGTTTGTCCAGTGACATGACAAGATCCGCATTACCGATATCGCTTCCACTTTTTTCCCGATAGGTATATATATTATCGAATCCATTGCTTGAAAACTCATTTTCGAATCAAATACGAAAGAAATACTTCTTTGCTTTTTTCCCCTGTGATCTGATAATGATATTTATTGTAATCAAATGTTTGCCGAATTGCGGGCGTTTGTGTAGTTAGAAGGAGAATGAAAAGCGAGGCATAATAAAACTTTTTAAATGGATTTTATATGAAACCACTTGTTAGATTAAATAAAGTGGATAAAAAAATATTAGAACATTTATATTAATTTGAAAATTACATTGGTTTAATTTAATGTTCCTTTTTTACACTTTTTATATAAAACTAGATTTTTATGTATTCATGAAGTATAACTGTAGGAAAGTTTCGACTGAAAAACGATCTAAATTAGACATTTTTAATTAGATATTTTCATTAGAATTTCCAAAGTTTCGTGGCCTTATTATGAAGTGCTTTTCAAATGCCTGAAACAGTAGCGAAGCTAGAAATTTAGGGTCCATCAGCAAAAATAAATAATTGGCTATCTTGCTAGGGTTGCCATTCGTCTCGTATGTATTGGACTGTCCCCATATTTCACTAGTCAGTCCCGTATTATTATTTGTTCCGTTTTTGTCCCGTTTTCTTCGTATACATGAATGGGAGAAGAGAAATGGCTGAAGTTTTTTGCAGATACAAAGCATAATTACAGAAGTCATGTCTAATGAAGCTATGCAAATAACCTGTTAGCACACTTGGTCTAGAACATGTTTTCTAGACATTGGTAGATCTTCTAGACATATTAAAGACAAAAAGAGCTGAATAAGACATCTTCTAGAGTGAGTGTGCTATCTGGGTATCAGGGGCGGGCTGTGACTTTTCAGCAAGAGGATACTGTCCAAAAAAAAAAACCTTAATTTGTGAAAATTTTATTTTATTATTTGTAAAATTCATTAACCGCTTAATATACTATTTCAAATTTCACATTAGATTTTTTCATTTGATAGTAAAGACAGAGAGGACAGTCCAACTTCACTTTGACTACTTACAGGGGCAAGTAAAAATAATCCACCTTTCTATCTTGGAGGCTCTGTCTGAGTACTTTCAATAAATATTTTTTTAGTTGCTATAAAATAATTAGTTTGGATGTAAAAATTTACGATACCTATGGTTTGCGTAATGGCTTGCACTTACCCGCTTTGTTTTTATTAATATTTTGTCCATCTAATTATAAAATTGTTTTTGACGTGCCCAAAATAATGTATTCAAAAAAAAAAAAAAAAATATTATTTATTCGTTTTTATTTTTTTTTAATTTTCTAGTATCCAGTTTTTTTGATGTTAAGTGTAAAAATAGATGCTAGGCAGGGACGCGCCGTCCGGTCATGCGGTTGTCATACCCTTAACTGGTATGCCAATTCAGTTGTCTAAATACCAGGGGCTCCCAGGTTCGAGGTGTAGCTATTAAATGACGGAGCTGATGCTGCTACTGGCAAACAGGTTTGAACATGATTGTGTCTGGTTATGCTTTCCCACCCTCTGCTCACTAGACAAGCCATCGGCTCAGTTTGTCTGTAAAACAATTTTATAATTAAGTAGACAAATTATTAATTAAAAAAAAGCGGCCAAGTGCAATCAAATTCTTCTGCCAAAATATCTTTTGGTTCATCATTCACAATTAATTTTTTTATTCAAATTATAGATTTCAAATGAAAGTCAGACGACTAGTACCTACAAACTACATGTAAACTAATTTACTTTCAACCTCATAAAATCAAAATATTTTCCATAAGATAGCGAAAATGATTCAAATATGAAATCTGGAAAATTCTATTCATATTCTAGCGTTAACAAGTTCCATAAATTTTAAATTAAAGCTAAACGAAATTCATATATGACACGCTATGAAGATACTCATAACGTTCTGAGATTTTAGGGATTCGCCGCATCCAAAGCATCCATGGACCACACGCCACTGCTGGGTATGTATTTGCCATTCTAGCCCACAATGAAAATGTGGGGGGAATATTTTTCCTAATGTCAACTCAATGGTCATTAAGAAACAGGTTGTCAGTGGAGGCAATTGTAGTAGGGATTGCAATTCATAAGTGTTTTCAATCCCGCTGGGTGATTCCTGGATTGGTATATGGATTACTGGATAGGTATTTTACATTTTATGAAATTTAATTTATTATCTTTGAAAATAATTATAAAAGTATTTTAAATAATTAAGTCAATTGTTTTGGAAAAATGGTCATAAAAAACAAATAGCATCAATTGTATTATCTCCGAATCTACTTCTTATAGAACTAAATGTATGTAGCCAACTGCCTCTACTTTTGTTAGTTTGAGCTTTAATAAATAGTCCTGCATCAAATTCAAGTATTAGTAGTAGTTTTTATGTTGCTAGCTTTCTATAACAACAGAACGAATTTTTCTATATCTAACCGTATAATTGATCTAAAGAAATAGCAGATAAAATATTGATCATTAAAAGATTGATGATGACGGTCAAATCTTAGACACTTTAGTCACAAACATATAAATTATATATATATATGTTTATTTGTACCAAGCAGAAGACAACCTCATTGATTTCTCTTTATATAATATGATTAATTCTATCAATTTTCGTCCAATGTTGAGAAAATACATAAAATTAAGCTTTAATGAAAATATAGAATATTCGACATGGGAAAATCCCTTATATAAATTTTTTTAATTATTTCCAATAGAATGGAATAAACCGCCCCTCTGCATGTCTAGATGGAAACCATTTGATCCTCATTCCCTTTCGAAAGTTCATTTTCAGGTTGCGAAATTAATTTTCCTCTGTGCAGCTTTTACACAATAGGCCATCCCTCAGGGTCAAATTACCCCCCTCTCGCACTCACTATAATGATAATAACATTTTTGTTCTTTTTTTTCTGAATACAAATGTATATGTCTTTGTATTGTACTGTAGAATCCGATCATATTTCTATTTTAAATAAATAGATTACAAAATCTTTTGTGTAATTGGACTCGGGTCGTATTCATTAAATTTGTATTAGGGCACATTTGTTTGGCTGGCAACGGAATTAAATACTAGTTTATAAATATTACTAGTTTCAATGATATATTTACTAGTTAAAGTCGCAAATGGAAAATTTTGTAAATATGAATTTATTTATAATTTTTACAAAAGAATATCCGAAAAGTAAAACTAATGGAACAAGAAATTGTTTTGCCGATGGTAACAGAATCGATTTCAAAATCAAAATCAAAGAGAATGTTCTCTGCTTACACAATACCTTATTTTTCTTGAAATGTACTTTATGGGAATACCTCACACAGTATATATTTAAGTTATATATACAGCAAAAAAACTGGACACTTGATATTTTTTTTCTTTTTTGATTAATTGAATTAAAATAAATTTTCTCATAAAATAACCGAACCAAAATATATTAAATAATAATAGACATAATTTTAAAATGTTTACACTTTCAATTAATTCATGAAAACTTAATATTATATCAAAAAGAAATGAATTTAATAAAAATCTAAAATATTAAGAGACATTTTTTTAATTAATATGTTTTTACTTTACCATACAGGGTATGGTCAAGTATTGTAATCGTCCATGAAAAAAGTGTTTTTTTTTCCTTCTTTTTTTCGAAATATCTCAAAAACAGCTGAAACTATTTTGATTAAAAAAATTGATCGAAACCATAGCATTTCGCTCTACAAAAAAGCTCTAATAAGTGAACATCGAAAAAATTATATTTTTTGAGATAATAATTGTTTTGTCAAAATGTCTGTTAGGTAGTCTGTCTGGTTGTCCGTTATTCTGTGCGTTACCAAATTTTTGTGTACGAGATAGTTCAAAAACTAGTTTGAATATCAAAACCAAATTTCATACACAGTTTTGGTCCATTGAGATTAAGAGCTTATTAGATTTTGGTGCATATCGCCCCAAAATTAAGGGGGGTGGAGGGGGGGTTAAAAATTAAAAATCTAGGCCATTTGAGCAAATTCAACCAAATTTTGTATACATAATCAGTGGACCCCCAGAAGTCTAAAAATGCAAAAACTAACCGTCCAAAATGGGGGAGGGGGTGGTATAGGGTCAAAAAATGAAAATCTTGGCCATTTACCAAACTCAACCAAATATTGTATACATAATCAGTGGGACCCCAGAAGTAAAAAATTCAAAAACTAACCCCCCTTTAAATGATTATAAATAATTTTAGGGGCCAGGCTAAGGTAAAGGCCAGGTAAAGTCAAGTGGATGGCCACATCAGAACACGTCAGATTATTTTTTTTTATTTTAATAGATAGCTGATATAATTTTAGGTTTTTTAAAATCATATTTATCAAGACAGAAAAAATTAAAATATCATTTTAGCTTTAGAAATAAGTCAAAATATGGAAATTATTTTTTAATATTGTATTTATTAATTTCATCTAAAAATTATCAAGTGTACAGTTTTTTTTTTTGCTGTTGAGTGTATATATGGTACATATATTTTTGACCCCACGTGAAATGACCATTCGGTTAAAATTTCAAAACAATGGAAACAATGAATTCATAGCTAAGGTAAAAATTTCAAGCTTTTTGTTTTTATGTGCTACTACAATTTTCAAACATTTTAATCACATCCCGTTTTATTTTTAAACTTAACCCTAAAATGGTAGTAAATAAATCGTCTAAATCATTATACCTATTCTGAATTCCATAAGTCCTCTAAGCTAAAAAATGCAACTACATAAGAGATCATCTGTCACTTCCCCAAATGGGTTTAAAATTATAAAAAGATAATATTTCTGAAATACAAATAAGGTTAGTTAAAAAAGATGGTAAATAAAGAACCCAAACGGAAATCGCTTTAGAAAGAGGTAAGAGAGAGGGGAAAGAAGGGGCCGAAAAAGGAAATCATTTTCTTTTATTCGAAAAGAAAAACTTGCCTCTTAACATGGAAAAACTTTCTAATCCGACATTTCTTTTTACTTTTCATTAAGTAGAAAAATAAGTTTGTTCATCCAGGACGAAGGTAGATGAGACGAAGATGAGGAACCCAAAGGGGGTGCGAGGAATACGGGGGTTAAATGGATGGTAAGGGGGCGGGGTTAAGGATTTTGATGATCGGGATCGTCACGTGAGAGAAATTCTCACCTCACTGGATCAAAATCATTCTTTTTAAAAGACAGCGCGTTTGGGCGTTCCAAGGGGGTGACAAGAAGCAGCCAACCAACCCCTCTCTGCTCTTAGTTGAACACAATTAAAAGTTTAAACTCTCGAATAGAAGTGAGAGAGAGAGAGAGAAAGTGTTGCCCTTTGGGTGGGTTCGTTTGCACCCCTTCTTCCTTGCCACCCCTATTTCTTATCCACGTTCTTTAGTCTTCCTCTTCTTCCGCTAATGGAGTGGATCACATCAGCACCTTCTCCATTATTTGAATTCATTCAAGATACAATTTAAAAAACAACCAATTTATTATATCAATTTAAAAAATAATATTCAAAAACATTCTCTATTTTCCTTTGAGAAAAATTTGAATTTGTGAAATTAAAATCAATATTTATTTAAAGTAAAAAATTTTTGAAAAATTTTAGAAAATTTTGGAGACGGACTTTCTTTCTTTAAGTGCCATATCATGTCTCTCTGACGTTTTGGCTTCTCTCCACCACATATACCTGTGCTGAGTGTGTTTAGCTGTTTTTAGACAGATATACGGGACCTAGTTTTTAACGCCGGTTCCGAACGGCTAGTTTGGAGAGGTTACTAGGCAAGTATACTCTTGGTAGGTTGCCATTGCTTTTAAAGAGAAGGCGACTGCAAATATTTGCCGAGACTCGATCTCGAACCAGCGTATTTCAAGCCAGCGGCCTGACACTCTAACCACTGACCCACAGTCGTCACAGTCGGACTGATAATTGAAATTGACTGGGTATTGATGAGGCAGTCCAAAAAAAGAAGAAACAAATTAATACTATATTTTTATTCATAAACCGACGTTTCGGAGGCCATTCCCTCCTTCTTCAGAGTCTGAAATCAATTAAAATGGGATTTGGCCATCATAACAAACAAGATCATCACAATTTTTTTTTTTAGAGTAGAATATTTTTGATTGTTTTAATTGAATATAATGGAAGGCAGCCCATGGGGTAGTGAGGAAAGAAAAAACTAACACATATCAAATAAGGTGTCATTTATTGGAATCCCTCCTCCTTTCCCTTCAAACCGACGTTTCTTCGGAGGATTCCTCCCTCCTTCTTCAGGGTTTCAAGGGGTCAATGAAGAAAACAAATTAAGAATAGTAGGAAAAAAAATTGTTTTTCTAACCCTCTGCTAAGGAAGAAAAAGTTTTAAACACTGCTGTGGAGAGAGGAAGGATGTATTTTATTTGTTTCCTTCATTGACCCCTTGAAACCCTGAAGAAGGAGGGAAGAATCCTCTGAAACGTCGGTTTGAAGAGAAAGGAGGAGGGATTCCAATAAATTACATCTTATTTAATATGTGATATTTTTTTCTTTCCTCACTACCCCTGGGCTGCCTTCCATTACATTCAATTAAATGTTTTACCAGTCCGTCTCTCTCCAGACAAAATTTCGTTTCAAATATATTGATTGTATTTATAAAAAAAAAATTGTGATGATCTTGTTTGTAATGATGGCCAAATCCCATTTTATTGATTACAGACCCTGAACAAGGAGGGAATAGCCTCCGAAATGTCGGTTTATGAATAAAAAGATAGTATTAATTATCTTCTTTTTTTGTGGACTGCCTCATCAATACCCACTCAATTTTAGAAACTTTTTATAAAATTTTATTGATTTTTTGGAAAATAACATATTTTGTTCATTTGTTTTTAGAAAAACCTAGGGGTTGTCAAAGAAGCTTGTGAATTCTATAATACGAAACTTACACACTGTTTTCTTGTTCTGAGATGGAATCAATTTTTTTCCTTAAATATGCATTTTCGTGAACATTCAACACCCATTTTCGATCAAATTAGATATAAATAGGATAAATAAGCATTTGTCAATTCGTTTATCTCTATGACTTCTGAAACTCAAACTGTCTCTTCTTGTTTTTACTTTTTCTCCAAAATACACTCCTCAAGCATTTATATTCAGCGACCACAGGTTCGTTCGGCTGAAACTACATAATCTTCCCTTTATTATTACTTATAGGAGTTGCACCTTCTTGGTGTATCTTCTTGCATCAAAATCAGGCTTACGACTGAATAAATAAAGGGTCCTGTATAGCTCATTGGTAAAGCCTCATAATAACAAACTGGCTAAATATTCGGTGAGTAAAAATATCATTTTCCGTATAATATTAATTTGATTTAATTTAATTATTTCATATTAAATTTATATGCAATCCAAAAGACAATTGTAGAACATAAACAAAAGAAGTTAATGGTTAACCAATAATATTGTTCTACTAATTGAACTATGTTTTTTTGCTTTTTGTTAGCTATATATATCTAAAGACTTTGTATGAATATATATTTGTGCCTTTATATAAAGCTTAGAGGGTGAAATGGCAGTTTCGGCCAGACGACGCCGAGGGGTTGGTTCTTATCTCCGGTTTCTACTCGAGCGCCTTGGAGTCTCGCGGTTTAACCCCTCAGTGTACCTTCACCCCCGCACTACCTTCTACAACCTATACACGCCACGGATTTATGTTGACCTCCTCCCTCACTTGGAGAGGTGGATCTTGAAAAAAAGACCATCTACAGAGAACCACTCCTTGTTCTTTAACTTGGCGCTGAGAGGGATGTTTTTTAATCCAAGCATAACTTTCTGGGGATGGGGTGTCAGGGATATAAAAGAGGAAGCCTGAGATAAGCAATAAAGGTGTATTAAGGTGTGCGGTTTATAATCAAATGAAATTAATTTCGTTTAGAGACGCCGAGGAGAATTATTTTACGATACCATCTTGATTAATAAGCCCTTTTGTCGTTGTAAACACAGTCAGGTTGAATGAAATGATAAAGGATAAAAAAAGAAAAAAGTGCTGGAAATCTAGAGGAGAAGTCTTATAACAGCGGATTAAAAATTTAATCATCTTTTTAAATTTTATCCAGTATCATAAATATAATTTCCTGAACTCATTTTTTGTCTATTGAGATTTGTCTTGCTAGGAACCTTGGTGTAAAACAGATGAGTTGGAAAACTAATCAGGCTGAGTTAGCTCTTGACATCGAAGTTTATTTTTTACGGATAACTGTTTCCTTCCTGGTTATTCTTCTACATGTTGCCATGTGCTCTCAGATACATCTATATTTTAAAAATAACCCTAAGAATTCTTCACAAAAATTACTCATAAAAATTCACCGCCTTTAACTTTAATTGACAAAGTCAAAATCTAATTGGGTTGTGCTAGCTGAATTGATTTATTTATTTCTACATCGAAGAACTTTGACGACGATGGTCGCACACTATTCTACCGTAATCTCGTCCAATGCACGAATCTACTCCGTTTTCAGCTGCCCCACTGATGCGTATCGAGTAGCCGAGATTTTTTCTTCCAAAATGGTCTACCCGAGTAGTCCAGCGGGTTGAGATCCGGCGAGTTGGGCGACCAAACATCATTGCCCCAAAAGCCGGGAAACAGATCTTCGCAGAGGGCGATTGTCTTGTTGGCCGAATGTGCCCAGTCTTCTTGAAGCGCGAATCCATCTGGGCCGAAGTGCTGCGATTCACAGGCCTCCAGTACATCCCGGAGGACTTTTTTGTTTATGCTATTGTTATCGATTGAATGATACTTATTATTCGTTTAGTTGTGTCAATTTATTTATTTGTACAGTATTTTTAAACCGTTGAAGTATTTAAAAAAATTCGCAGAATTTTATGGTCACCCTGGACATCTAATGTTCATTTTCTTTATATTATATCGGCTGCCATAGTCGCAGAATTTTATGGTCACCCTGGACTTCTAATGTTCATTTTCTTTATATTATATCGGCTGCCATAGTCATCCTAACCTAAATTCAAGTCAATCAGCTGCTCTCTCCCTGATAAATCTATTGCAAAAATTAAACCCTGAATTTTTCTACTTTTCATACATTTTTGAGCAAAAATACCTAATTAAAAAACAAATCGAAAATTTTTCAGATAATTTAAAACTTCGATCAAACCTGCATGCCAAACAAATCGAATAAAAATAAGTATTTTATAAGGTATTATAGATAATATTTTTTTACACCATATAAATAAAGATGTGCTTATTTTGGGTTCTACGGTTCTAGCCTATGAGCCTTAATAATAGATAAGTATGGAATCGAATTTGTAATTCATAAATAACGCAGTAGCCAGGGCATTTTCACCTCGAAACCTGCATCGGTTTCTATATTAGTTTTGTTCTCTGCAAAAGGTGATGTTGTCTATTAATATTTCAGTCAATGAATATTTTCCATTTGGATCACGTTTGCGCATTCTTTGAAGAGAGGCTGCATCTTTGATGGGGCCCACGTGTACGAATCTCGACCATCATCATAAATATCCGATGACTTTTCTGCTTTAAGGTTTTTATTCTATAAATTTTAAAATCTCGTCGCCTTTTCTCTCTATCTAGATATGGATTACCTTTTGCTTTGCCGATTGCAGACGGCAAGGTATCGGATAACATTGCCAATCCAACGATCGATACCAATTTTAATGGATTCATAACACATCAGATCAGATGCTTTCAATTTTTTATTCAACAAATTTAACCCTGTAACCTTGGGCGAGTAGAAGAGGGTGGGTGGATAGACGGGACACTTACCTCCTTAAGACCAAGTACAAATATTCATTACTAATGTGAACACATCGTTTACTCATTGTTTCTGGTGAGTAAAATGTCCGAAAAAGCCAAAGTAAATAAATTATATTTAGTTATATTTAAATAAATAAAAATTAATTGATACAATAAAAGATTTGATTTTGCTCTAGACAAATTTATTTATTTATTTATTTAACAAAAATAATAGATAAAAACAGTAAATATCAATAAAAAACTATGACACTTTGATGGGGATAGTAAACTTGGGTTATGCTTTTCACACGAGGTGCACTTGCTGATTGATACGAATTAGGAAAGTCCATGAGATCTTTACAAATATACCTCAAATTTTAAGATCAAAAATAATTATTTTTTTTATTCTCCATAAAATTCGATCAGAATTCTCAATTATAAAAAAAAATCATTTGATTAAAATTTTAATAGGATTTTTGATTTTGAGGAAAGTGAATACATTTAATTTGTAAATTTCAAGTTAGTATCTTATTTAGTTTTAAGAGGCCACTCTTTATCTAAAACCGCTTTTATTTTTGTAAAATAATGTTAACTTTTTGAAATTTTAATCCTCTCTAGCTACTTAAATAATCAGGCTCTAATTATAAATATTCAACTTTCTTTTAGTAAATTAAAATATCAAAATGTTTCTTTATTAGAGTTTTTGAATATGTAGAATATCTAAGCCCCTAAGAGCAGGATTTTCACGCTTTCCACATAAATTTCACCATCACTGCCTAACCCTTTGAATACACAAATGTATATAAATTTATTAAAAACATTTAAAGTAAAACAGAAAAGTTAATGCGACTGAAATGTCTAAAATCAATAGTTTACGGGTTAAAAAATATTCCAGTAGTGTAGAGTGAATGGACCAATAACAAATCATGTCTCTGATGGACACATCCTCTCGATACAACAGATCAAATTATAAATGAGAATGGAATCGAGTTTATTTTATCGATTTAATCTATCTGGTGGTTCACACTATCTTTTTAATATAAGAAAATAGCATTTTGATTAATAATTTAGTTTAAAAGAAATTGTTATGAAAAAGATTCAATTTCTCTGCGGGAGCAAATCAACTAGAAATGACCAAAAATATTTATTTAAATCTGTTGAAATTTTATATCTGTATGTTATTTTCATTTCTCTTTTATATCAGATAATTATTATTAGGAAATTTTGCATTTTAAAGGGTAGTTTATTTGAAATACAAATTAAAAAAACGCTAATAAATCCGTTGCAAATTTTTTTAAAGAAAATATGAGAAGTGTGAATGTATAAATCAATTAATTATTAATAATTTAATTCAATTTTGAACGAAATCGATTAGGTACTTTTGAGAAAATCCGTCAAAAACCCCGAAAATCGACTATGGTCGTTTTAGAAACATTTAAAATTCACCGCCATGTCATAAGTCAATATTTCGTTTCATATGACTTTTTAAACTTTCAAACCCTCTCGTGCTTTCAAAAAACATAGTTTTTTGACGATTTTCTCAAAAACTACTTCGTTTCGTTCAAAATTAAAGCTAATTATTAATAATTGTTTGTTTTATAATATTTATTAATTTCATATTTTTTAAAAATTTCAACGTAGTTATTAGCGTTATTTCAATTTGGACTTCAAATAAACACCCTTAGAATAAAAATTTCTTATTAATAATTATAATAATAATAATAATAATCTTTGTCCAGCTATTTTCAGCTATAACATATACAATAATAATATGCAAGAACATACAATGTTAACATCACAAAAATAACAATATACAATGATAATATCACAAAAACAAAAGAAAACAATACAACACAATACAATTTAACAATACAATGCAATAATGACGCAATCACAATACAACATTATAATTTGATATTTATTTGATATAAAAGATAAATAAAAATAACCCACAGATATGAAATTTCAATAGATTTGAATAAATTTCTAATGAGAAAAAAATAAAACTTTTGGCCATTTCTAGTTGATTCGCTCCTGGAGAGAAGAAATTGAATCTTTTCCTACAATTTCTTTTAAACTACAAAATTCTTAATCAACAAAATACTATTTTCTTATATAAAAAAGACATACTGTGAACCTTCGAATAGATGGAATCGATAAAATAGATCGTTTTCTTCTTCATTTATATTTTTTTTTGTCTATTTTATCAAGAGGCTGGGTGGCAAGTCACTCGGCATCAGTGAGTCATTTGTTACGATTTTCTAGCTTTTTACTATTTTCTTAAAAACTAATCAATAAATTTCGTTCAAAATTGAATATAATTATTAATAATCGATTGTTTTATAATATTTATTAATTTTATATTTTTAAAAATAATCTTCAAAAGTTTTCATTTTTTTCCAATTTCAATAAAGAAATTCAAAACATAATATTTTTTAAATTTTGCTATGGCTATGTGTTGAAATCTAGAATCACTATACCGAAAAATTTTACAAATTAAGATCTTTGAGTGAAATATTTAGCGCGATAAATATGTTAGAGGGCTTATCATGGGATATGGTGGCCAAATGTTCCGGATTAATAATTTTGGCACTCAGGTTCGATTCCCGAGAGGATAAAGACAACTATTCTATTATATAATTAAAAATTACCCATTCCATCTCGGATCTAGTAGATACCTCGTGATTTCTTTGAAATAAAAATTCGCTATTGGAAATGATGTTAAAATCGAAATTATTGTTACACTAGTATTGGTCTCTTAATCATCAGTAGATAAGTTACTATTTCAATAGAAAATGGAACAATAATTCTATCGTCAAAGCCGGTAGAATGGAACAAAAGCAGTCGAGATTCATTCGTAAGGGAATATTAAATATGTATCGCTTGTGTTTGCCATTTGCATATTTTAAAGACGAGTATTTATGGAATTATCGTCCATTAATTGTGGCCTCTCTATAAACCCGATCAGCTAAGTATGCAACTCGGTTGCATTTCTACGGCGACCACTCGTCGTTGCGAATAAATGGCACGTAGATGATAAATGCCCGCAGTAGTACCTCGAAAAGGGCTGGAACTAAAAGTGGGGGAGGGTGGAGGGGCGGAGGTGTTGGACCATAATTTAGCACTCGGATCGTTAAATTTCATCAAATTACTTGTTTACGAGTTGAAATTGATTCAGAAATAATTACGGGGAACATAGAAACGCGCGTTGTCGTAATTCACTTGTTAATTGACAGAATATAGGGCGGGCACGCGTTTGTGCGGGGAAAGGGTGAAGGGATGTTAGGGATCCTCTCTTGGCACTGCATCCATGCATAGCTCGGATAGAAAAAATACTCAATCGATCCAAAAAAATAAATGCTGAAATTAATTTTATTCAAATTCTTTGAAAAATAAAAATAAATAAGGCTGTGTTGCGTGTTGTGTGTGTTGCTTTCTAAATTTTAGAGAAAACAACTTTTTTTTTCTTTTTTTACAAAAATTTATCATTGAAAAAGGGAGAAATTCTCCCGAAATCTTTGGTTTCAAATAAACGTGTTTTTTAAAGATTTGTATTTTTCAATATTTGTTTTAAAAACAATAATTAATTTTTTCTTTGATATATATTTATATAGTTGTATACCAAATATAAATATGTATATTTATAGAATATAATTTATTTGCTTGAGACTGTAGTTTCGAAGGTTTGACCTTCATCATCAGTCTTTTTAATTAGATATATTTTTTCTGTTATATGGTCAATTACCCGATTGGATATAGAAAATTCGTTTTGTTGTTATAGCAAGCTAGCCACATAAACGAGAATTTTCTATATTCAATCGGATAAGAGACCCCATAAAAAATAACAAATAAAATATAATAAAATACAACTCTGTTACTCTCGGCAAAACAAAATCTTTTCAATCAAGTTTTGAATTAATTGTTAATAATTATTCAAGAGGAAGCTAAAACTAGACTATTTCTAGTTTTGCAGGTGGTAGGGCGGGGGGCTATCGCAGAACCTAGGATCAGACCCTAATAATAAATTTAAATATAATAAATTATTCAAAATTTATGAAGAGAAATAAATGAGCGTTTTACCCTGAGTTTGATACAAATAAAAATATAAATACAAAGTAGATAAATATATCGAATGTAAATTTGTATATCAATATAATGTATTTGTTAAGGACTATGGATTTGAAGGTTTCACCTTTATTATCAGACTTTTTGATTAGAAATATGATAGTATCTGTTATTTCTAATGGATTGAAATACCGAATTCAACCCGATTCAAGAATAATTTGTTGAGTGACCAGCTTACTATACCAACAAAACGAATATATCTACTTCTAATCGTGTATTTTAATCCATAAGAAATAACATTATTGTCTGAATTACAACGATTTGGCAAATTTTTATAAAAAAAATTCCAAAGCATAAATACCTTGAGTTGAAAAATTTCAAATTTTTTTCTAATTTATATATCCAAATTTAATTGGAAAATTTGAAAATTCATTTTAGAAAAAAGACCAATGAATACAAACTAAATAAAAAAGGTATTATTATATTTTAGAAAATTTCCATCCACTTAGCTATTCATGTTCTGTGCTTAACCGATTTAATTTTCTTTCAATTCTTAGAAACGATAAATTTCTCGCTCTAACCTATTTAAATAATAATTTCTTATAGTAAAATCTTTAACAAGTCACTTGAATAGAAAATGTTATTCAAATTTACCAGCAATCGAAAATAGTAATCGACTATGATGACATGAATATTTATGACAATCTTTTAAATATAATAAAACTTAAATAGGTGCATCAAAAAGTGCAGTAAAATTTTGATTTAGCGTTTTACATAGAAAGAGAAAGAGATATACAGAGAAGAGTTTAACACGAACCCTGTCTTTTTTGTTTATTTATACCTTCAAAATGAGATGCTCGTTCAAATCATTGCCAGACATTGCCGTGACATTAATAGGCGTGTACTGGAATTTCGGTCTTTGTGGATTGAAAATTAAAAACGACTTTAAATCTAATCGCTCTAAAATTATTCAATAAATATATTTTCAATTTATTGCGAAAAAAATATTGAATGGTTTTGTAAATAGTTCAAATGATAGAAGATTTGTTTAAAAATACAAGAAAATTGGATGAAAATAGTCTCGTAAAATATCTCATTAAAAATTGTTATTCATCTACTTTATTTTACTTAATTCAGATTAGTGATTCTTTAATAGAGTGTGTGTAAATAAAAATTTAAATTTAAAAGTATTAATCGATAGTTTAATTAAACATTGTGAACATAATTTTCGATTTAAACAATATAAAAAAATGAAACAATTATATTCGAAATCAGATAAAATGACGTGATATTAAAAGTCGGCTTAGATTCTCAAAAAAATTAGAATTGCGTTTTTCCGCCCGGTCAGTATAAACTAAATATTGTTTTGCTGAAAAATAACAACTTACCTATTAAGTAGAATAAGGCTGCATTTTTAAAAATTCAATTATCATTAAAGTTAAGATGTAAGCGGGGGGTCATTAATGATTTTTGTAAGTAAAATATAATACATAAACTACTAAACTTAAAATTCGAAAGAATTTATCCGAAATCGTTCATAATCAGCTTATAAACAGTAAATAAGAAATATGTACCTATATTGTAAATTACTCAACATTTTTCATCTAAAACACAGACAGAAAATAATAATAATAATAATTAATTAAAATAGAATAAACACTAATCGAAAAGTTCACTTTTTATCTCCTGATGTCTTCATGTTCTAAGCTATCCCAAAATCCCAAATATAAATTTCTTACCTGGCCTACTCTCTCCTAGAAGTCAGAGACCAGGGCGAATATGATAATGACACACGTTAGTCAGGTCAAGAAATTCTAATCGAGATGAAAAAAAAACGCATGTCTAATATCGTAAGAAGAAAATAAAGAAGCATCACTTATACTTATACCATTTACTTACAACAAGAATTTCCTTATTCTTATTCAAAAGTTGCAAATTCAATTTTCTACACCCACTTCTGTTTTTTTCTTTTTTTTTTTTAATGCAATCGAATGCAAGAAGGGCCGCACCAGTAAAGAAGCAGCCCCTATGGATCTCTCTTGCATTACGGAAGAGAAGAAAAAGTTGATTAAGTGAGAGGGTGGAGACGTAGGTGTTTATGCACTCGGGTTTTGAAGGTTTGAAGATTATAAGTGCTGGGAAAGATGGAGGCTGGGAGAGAGTTCCAGTTCCTTGAAGTCATGTGGATATACGTATTGGAGAATGAAGTGGTCCGGCACTTTTCTAATTTGACAGCGAAAGAGTGTTGGGAGTCGGCAAAACGCGTGCTACGCGCAAAGCATGCTTTGGGGGAACTATTGATTTTATCTCATCAGAGCACCTGCCTTGATAGTATCTATAGAAAAGGGTAAGGGCAGAGACATTTCTTCGATGAGCTAGCGAGTCGAGCGAGTCGGTGAGGGTAGAATCGTCAATTAGCCTGACGGCTCTTTTCTGAATTGCATCCAGGGTAGCAAGAGAATATTTAGAGGCTCCTCTCCATAGATGAGATCCGTATTCGAGACAGGAGCGGATTTGGGCCTTGTAGATGGTGAGAAGATGTGGGGACTTGAAAAATCGCTTGGACCTGAATAAGTAGCCAATCTTCCTTGCTGCAGATTTCGCCACAGAGGAGATGTGTTCATTCCAAGACAGGTCAGATGGGTGCGCCTAAACGAAACGAGATGAGTAGATAAAAGTTTTGATTTTTTTTTTTTGGCCTCGGGAACTAAATGTTTATTTAGCCAATCGTCACAGAATAAGGGTTATTCATTTTTCCATGAATGTGTTTGTGAGTGTGAGTGGAAGTGTAGAAGGATCAGATTTTAGCCCCTCTAATATTTTGCAGTTCGCCGGGCTTGAACCCAGCCTAGCTCTCTTCGAATTGATTAAATAACACAGGTCGACAAATTTTTTTACTTTATCCAATGCAAAGCATGGGTAAAGTATTGTAATCGCTCTCGGGGCAAGCGTGGCTTCAAAGGGTCCTCAGGTAAAGACTACGGAACCCATGGACTCAATTAAAGTCACAAATTGTAGTATTCAATTAGGTTGAATATTAGCACGTGACGGTTTTGCCAAAAATTACATGGGGTCTCGTCGAGAGGCCAAAAAGTGCGATTTTTTCATTTAGTGCGTGCGGATGGATGTATGTATGGATGGATGTATGTATGGATGTATGTATGTATGTATGTATGTTATCGCTTTTTTGGCCCACGATTTTTTCCACACCGTTGCACCGATTGAAATGAAATTGAAAACCTACCATTAGTTTAACAAAATGAAGCGCTGATTAGTTTTTGGTACATATCGGCCCACAAACATTAGTACTTTATTTCAATACTTTTTTAGTTTTTTCTAAATATCTTGAAAATGCCTTAACCAATTTTGATGAAATTTAATATCCTAATTAAGTACCTTGGGGACCACAAAAAAGGTTAAATAAAGTTTTTAGTAAAATTATATTTTAAAGTACTTTACTCTAGAGTAAGATGGTACTTTTTTAATTTTTTAAATTCTTTAAAATTTATTCATTTGAAAGTTTTAATATAGCTCATTTAGCCTTGCTTAAGTAAGAATGGATAGGCTTCTCTCTGTGAAATGCTAAAAATTTGGGAGGAATTTTTATGAGTAACCATAGCAACTGCGTTGTTTTCTTATCCGTTACCTTTGCAGAAGACATAGAGGAATCGACTTTAAACCAAAAATAGCGATTGATTCTCATCTAGTTCTTGAGGAATAATCATTCAATATTGGATTTTTGACGTTTCGGTTTTTATTAGTAACCATTGCTGAAGACATAGAGAAATCGACTTTAAACCAAAAATAGCGATTGATTCTCATCTAGTAATTGAGGAATAATCATTCTATATTGGATTTTTGACGTTTCGGTTTTTATTGGTGACCATTGCTGAAGACATAGAGGAATCGACTTTAAACCAAAAATAGCGATTGATTCTCATCTAGTACTTGAGGAATAATCATTCTATATTGGATTTTTGACGTTTCGGTTTTTATTAGTAACCATTGCTGAAGACATGGAGGAATCGACTTAAAATAAAAAATAGCGATTGATTCTCATCTAATACTTGAGAAATATCCATTCTATATTGGATTTTTGACGTTTCGGTTTTTATTAGTAACCATTCCTGAAGACATAGAGAAATCAACTTTAAACCAAAAATAGCGATTGATTCTCATCTAGTACTTGAGGAATAATCATTCTATATTGGATTTTTGACGTTTCGGTTTTTATTGGTAACCATTGCTGAAGACATAGAGGAATCGACTTAAAATCAAAAATAACGATTGATTCTCATCTAATACTTGAGGAATAACAATCCTACTTTAGGTTTTTGACGTTTCGATTATTATTGGTAACCATTGCTGAAGACATGGAGGAATCGACTTAAAATCAAAAATAACGATCGATTCTTAACTAATACTAGAGGAATAACCTTATTGAATTCCATTTTTGATGTTTTGACTATTAATGGAAACCTCTACTGAAAATGTAGAAGAATCGACTTAAAATCAACTCAAGCTTGAGTTGTTTGCCATAAAAGAATTTAGTCTTTTTGATTTTAAGTCGATTCTTCTACATTTTCAGTAGAGGTTTCCATTAATAGTCAAAACATCAAAAATGGAATTCAATAAGGTTATTCCTCTAGTATTAGATAAGAATCGATCGTTATTTTTGATTTTAAGTCGTTTCCTCCATGTCTTCAGCAATGGTTACCAATAATAATCGAAACGTCAAAAACCTAATGTAGAATTGTTATTCCTCAAGTGGGAGCCTCCTGGGAGCGAGCATGTTCTTGCGGTGCAGCTCAGTCTCCCGGGAATGAGCTTCTATGTCATAAACGCGTACTTCCAACACAGTTACTCTTTCGAAATGCGATCAGAACTGCTGAATCTCATTGAAGTCCAACTCACAAAAATTGGCACCAACGAAAAAGTGCTAATTTGTGCAGACTTTAATGCGAAATCAGTATTCTGGCACTCACCAAATTCCGACATACATGGTGAAAATATAGAAATTTTCATCAATCAACACGACCTGGCAGTCTTAAACAAACCAGGCTTCCCACCAACCTTTAGCGCAACACGGGGATCATCTTATATAGATGCGACCCTATCAACACAAAATTTCGCAAAATCTATACATAATTGGAAAGTGATTGATAACCTTACAATTTCAGATCACAACTCTATAACCTTCGAAATCTGGTCCGAAAAAGACCAGTCATCACTTACCGAATACGCGAGCAGTAGATATAATCTAAAAACTGCTCAATGGGATCTATTTGAATGTGGCCTCAACACCTACTTTGAGACACAATCACTCACAAAATTACAATCCGACCCTCCGAATAGGGCCGCCGAGATTCTAAACCTCAAAATTAACGAAACCTGCGAAATAGCAATTAAAAAACAAAAACACTTCAACCGCAAGGTTCCCTGGTGGTCAGAGGAATTAACACTCCTAAGACAACGAGTGAACCAACAGTCAAAAAACATTAGTAACACCAAAAGGCGATTCGGTCCCTGTCCTACACTAGATAGGATGATAAACGAATACAAAAAAATTCGGAATAAATATACGCGACTAATAAAAAATTCAAAAGCCAAATGCTGGCAGGACTTTGTCACGGTTGAGGGAAATAGAGACCCCTGGGGACTTCCATATAAAATCATAAGAAACAAAATAACAAGTGACTGCGTCTACCACGGGGCAGACGGAATCACTAAACTCGACGAACTAGGAAACAAAATGCTAACCAAAATGGTTCCCAGTTCGCAAGAGCAAACCACGTCGGATGACTATGCGAATGAACTTGGAACCACCCATCGTGAGGGACGAAATTAAAAACTCGATCCTCAAGATGCGGAAAAAGACCGCTCCAGGTATAGACGGAATGTATCCAGAAATTCTCGCGAAAATTTTCGAACTAAAACCCGAAATCCTCATCAACATTTTCAACAACTGCCTAGAAAATAGAACCTTTCCAAATCCATGGAAGGTGGCAGAACTCAAAATTTTACTAAAAAGTGGCAACAGAGACCCCAACAATCTGGGCTCTTACAGACCCATCTCACTGCTACCTTCAATCGGGAAGCTATTCGAAAGAATACTCCTCGGACGAATACAGACTGATTATAATAATATGAATCTGGAAAATAGCAGTCAGATGGGATTTAAAAAGGGACTATCAACTGATGATGCCCTCTTGCGAATCACTAAGCTCATCAGAGCAAACCAAAAACAGCAAAAAAACAAAAATATCCCCACAAAAAAAAATCAGGAAACGGTCCACACCATGGGACTGTTCCTAGACGTAAAAGGAGCATTCGACAATGTATCCTGGAGCGCTATCTTTCGAAGGTTGTCAAAAGCAAACATATCCAGTACGCTATACGAAACAGTAAAATCATACTTCACTAATCGTAGAATGATATTGAAACTTGGGGACACTAATAACGAAGCCACAATGGAAAGAGGATGCCCCCAGGGCTCAATCATGGGCCCCTTGGCCTGGAATTGGGTCATGGATGAGCTCCTCGACAAATTGACAGAGCTTGAATCCGAAGGCATACACGCCACCGCGTATGCAGACGATCTAGCCCTGATAATTTACGGGAAATCGCGAGACGACCTGATTAGTAAAGCCAACACAGCCATTACCGTAACCCAAAATTGGTGCCAAAATAGTGGCCTACAACTCGCAGAGGAAAAATCAATAGGAATCCTCTTTTTCCACACGCTTAAATTCAATAACAGAATCATTATTAAAATCAACGATAAAAACATACAGTTCAAAAAAGAAGCCAAATATTTGGGAATCTGGCTGGACGAAGATCTGACATTTATTCCACATTTCAAAAAAGTAAAGGAAAACATCAACTCACTTTCCAATAGCATCAAATCAATCGCACGACAAAAATGGGGTCTTAATCAAAAAACAGTCGCCCTGTATTGGAAAAGTCTCTACCTTCCAATTGCTACATATGGAGCTGTCGTTATTGCTCAAAATCCTGAGCAAGTATCACTAAACAACGCAATGAATGCGATCGATCGAACCATTCTTCTTGGCTCAATAAGAGCATGCAGAACTGTGTCAACAGCAGCGCTTCGGGTATTAGCAGGTGCCGCTCCACTCCGACTAGAAATAAAAAAACTAGCAGCAAAACACAAAATCCGAAAAAACATCAACGCCACGTTAGGACGATATGAATTCATACAACATGAATCCATGGAAGACTACCGTGTCGAACGCGAATATACAAAACTAGATCTCGAAATAGGCAGACAATGGCAAGAGGAGTGGGAGTCAGGTGACACAGGTCACCTTACCAAGCGATTCTTTCCACGTGTCAACTACGGGAATATGCCTAAATGGTATAATCCCGACATGTTCACGCTATTCCTCCTCAGCGGTTACGGGTCAATAAATGGCACGCTTCACGCGAGGGGCGCGGCAGACACACCCAGTCCAAACTGCCCTCAATGTTCAAACACTGAAGAAACTGTCGAGCACATTCTCTTCGAATGCCCGCTCTACACGGATCTCAGATACCCTGAACTAGCTAATGAAAACTTTCGGAACAACCTTCCAAAATTAATAGAATCAAGCGATCTATTCAGTAAATTCAAAACCTTCGCTGGACTGGCCTTCCCCCACCGCAGACTCATAATACAACAACTAAGGAGCCTCACTCCAGACGCTTTTGAAAACACAGAATAGAAGACTAAGGACAAACGGCATTAGAAATACAATGCCTCCTATCCGCTCCTTCTCTCTCACTCTTATAATTAAGTGGGCCTGACCAACTATTCTGACCAGACCAACAAGGGGCGGGGACTGCAAAGTCCCGGCCCCTTCAAGCATGCTAATATATATATATAAGATTAACCTAGATTAAGCATCTTAGAGCAGCACTATTGCTACTCTGGGCAAGTAGAAATTCTAACCAATAGGGTTAGAACACACACAAATAGAAATAAAAACTAACAAATAGTTAACTATTTAACATAGAAAATTAGCAACGTAGTATAGATACTTTCCACTAGATTATAAGCTGATAACCTAATCAACAAAACCCTAGTATATAAGTAAAATACGAGAGGAATCGAGAGTTCACCTCCTCGCGGTAACACACGGAAACGTCCCTTCAGGGCGGCTAAGTAACTCTCACCGAGGTCGCAAAACAAACCGATTATGGATCATAAATCCATCATCAAAGTCACTTGTCTTAAACAAGTTAGTCAAAGTAATATGGTTGGTAATGAGCTTTCCGGTTGCTCGCAACTCTGCTCCCAGACCTCCATCAAAGCAGTATGTAGTATAGTGTGTGTGTGTGTGTTATTCCTCAAGTATTAGATGAGAATCGATGGCTATTTTTGATTTTAAGTCGATTCCTCTATGTCTTCAGCAATGGTTACCAATAAAAACCGAAACGTCAAAAATCCAATGTAGAATGGTTATTCCTCGACTCTTAAATGAGAATTATTTTTGAATTAATGTCAATATGAACTACAAATTGCAAGTGATATCTGATTAATAATAAAGGAACAAACATATTAATATTTCAAATGAATTTGGATAAAGTTTAGCAACGATCCGTTGCAGTTTATTTTTCCTTGTCCTAAGATTTATTTCATGATTTTTCTATTCATTGTGCATCAAAATAAAGGAAAAATACCTATATTCCACATAAAGTTTGCTTTTGTAGAGTTTATAATAATAATAAACGAGAAAAAGGCCATTTTGACCTATTTCCGAGTCCCATTAGATAATAGACAGCAATATTTAAATCACAAGATTTTGTTGACGTAATAAAAAACAGTTTCGTCTTTGATTTTCAAATTACCACAGGTTTGTAACTCAATTAGAACTCGCGTTATAACTAAAAAACTAAGACCATATGTTTTTATTTATGTTTATTATCCTTTACAATCACATAGTTTTAGTTTTTTTAGTTATAACTCGAGTTCTAATTGAGCTAAAATCAAGTGGAAATGTGAAAATCAAAGAGGAAGCTGTTTTCTATTACGACAACAAAATAGTTTGATTTCAAATATTGCTGTTTAATATCTAATGGAACTTGAAAATAGGTTAAAATGACTTTTTTCGTCGTTTTTTTTTTTTTTTTTTTTTTTTTTTTAATGATATTGATGTGAGAAGGAGATACACCAGAAGGTGGATCCCCTAAAGGCCTGTATGGGCTGGCCCCTCCATCGTGAAAAGAACAGAGTAGAAGGAAAAGAATCCGAGATCACGAGCCAATCTCAGAAACTTAGATACAATTCAATATCCAATTTACTAAGGTTTTAGGGGCTTCGAGCAGTGGTAAATTCTCCGTGCGATAAATTCGGTTAAATTTATCTCCCAATTAATTTTTTTTTTTATTACCAGACCCTATACTTACAGAAAAAATGTCTGGGTATAGCCGGGAATCGAATCCGAGACCTCCGGGTTGCCAGTCAGTTACTCTGACCATTACACCACGGAGGCGGACAATTTGACCGATAATATCTCGAAACTCTGACCTGTTATAAAAAATTGAGAAATTGCATGAAAATCAGCTTATAAAACTCTACTGGAATCCATTGCTAGGTTTACGGGTACAAATTTTTGTCGACCTGTGTAATTAGTAGCATCATAGTATATAATCATTTGGAAATACTTCAAATCATTATGTATATAATGAAAAAAAGAAGCCCTAACGATAAAACAAACTTACAACAAAGTCGATTCTTGTACCCAACGGTTTCTAGATTAACGTTGTATCTTTTTGGTGGAACTTTTTCTTGTATTAATATCATTATAAAAAAATCACCATCTTATAATTTGCATCGATATGAATTTTTAATTTTATAAATGTTGAGATGTATCATATAGGTATAATAATAATTAACTCGCTATCTCACAATAAATTCTCTTCCCTCCCAAGGGTTTAAGCTTTAAGGGATCGGACAACGAAAATAGATACAAATGACTTCAATAACAAAGTTTGTTCTCCCAGTTCGCTCATTTTTATATATTTTTATTATAAAACATTAAATAGGTTTTACAGTCTTAACGTCCCAAAGAGTGAATTAAATGAAAACAAAACGAAAAAGTTTTTTATTTATTTATTTATTTATTTTATTTTGCTCCACTGTCTACTCAATGGGTAAAAAGAAAGAGGGTTTCTCCGTCCATTCTTTACATAGGTACATTAATAGCTTTCTTTAATTTGAACAAATTAAAGATTTAAACCAATCATTTAATTATTTAATTAATGATTTTCAATTAAATAAATCCTTTAAAATTTTATTTTTCTTAAAGAGAGAACATATATTTTAGTATTGAATTAGAACACCTCACACAAAAGGATTTCGTTTTTTTTTTTTTTTTTTTTTTTTTGAGAACAAATTGGAAGAATACATTAAAAACTTTTTCAAGACTCGGTACGTTCTCTGCAAATTTCCAAGTTTTAGAAATTGAAGCTATAAAACCCAAATTCCAACTTTTCAGTACAGCCGGCCGGGCAATCGTAGTCTTGAATTCAATGAAATTTTTTTATGTCTCTATTTTTATTAAGATCATTTTCAAACGTAATATTTTTTATATCTCTGGGGCCTGAACTACAGCTATGAAAGAAAAGAAAGCTTATATAAAGTTCGTTTTGGTGCCAAAATATGATTCATTATATTCTAAAAGAATTTGCAGATGAAAAATTCAAGAAATGAGAAAAAACCAGCTTGCTAAATGGGTAGCTCTTAGAATAGTGTTTCTAAACTATTTTTGAGCCATGCTCCACCTCAACAGATCAAAGATTATGAAGCTTCTTCTAGCATTATAAAATTGAATCAATTTCTGAAAAAATATAATATAAAGTCAATTAAAGGAGACAAAAAGAGTGTGTCTACTGCTAGAAAAATATTTTTTTAATTCATTTATAACTAAACTATAGTATCGAGGGCTTTGCCCCTTCATCAGTCTATTAACTAATGATTCACAGGAAATGATGAGTGAAAGTTGAAACTATAGTCTCGTTATAAATAAATTTTAAAAAAAATTCAGCAGAAGACACTATTTTATTGTCTCCTTTAATTGATAAAAAAAAATTCTCCTACTCTCTGCAAAAAGAAACTTTCAATTTAATAAACAGCATCGTTTAATAAATAAATAGGAGGCGTTCTTCAATTAAATGCGGAACATTATATCATTGATAAAACTGTTTTTATTTACTTCTAAGAATATGAATTTTTAGATTAATCTGTGTATATTATAAAACAAATTGGCATTGGTTATAATATTGGTAATCAGATGAAGAATGAATATTCATTTAATAATTTAGTTTCAGATTTCTAGCTCAAACTGTTTACATACTTTCTATTTTTCTTCTAGAAGCTCAAGATTACAACTTTCTAGTCCAGTGATCTCAAAACTTTTTTGAACGCGTATCCATATGATGAAAATAATAATAAATTGTACTCCCCCCCCCCCCTTCCCGTGGAGGACATAAAGTATTTTAAAGAGATGTGTGGCCTACCCCCTAAAATTTTTTGCGTACTTTGGAGATCACTGTTTTAGTCAAAGACTTTCATTGATCGATAATTGCTATTTGTTAAGAGCGTACCGAATGTTGTAAAAGGTTACACTTATTCTTCATATTTATTATTATTATCGATTGGATATCAAAAAGTATTTACCAATAGAAAATTCTACAATAAATAATAGACTAATACTATTATTTTTAAACTTCATATAAATTCTAAATTATTGATATATTAAGAAGGAAATATATTATGTACTATAATATCTATATACCTATATATTTAGGTATAATCCAGGTATCGGTTTATATATGACAAATGTCATTACCTTTTGTTTTACTGACAAAAAGTGGTTTGGATGCTGGACGAGGGTTAACTCCTGGTTTGGGGCTGTAACATCCGGTGGCGTTGCAATCGCGCGTCACAGCTGATTTATTGTGAATTTTTCCACCTAATCAAAATAAACCTGCCAACGATGAAAGAATCAATCCCCCGATGTGTGGGAGGGCAGGAGTAATGGAACAGGGGTGAGTTTAGGGGTAGAGAAGCTGAATATTGAAATTATTACTCAAGCTATATATAATTTATATCATTTCGAGGGTGGTTCAATGACACATGCTAAAAACATTGATAGAAAATTGGAAAATGTGTATTTATATTAAAAATACATATTAATAAATAGGCACATGTCATTTTGGAAAAGCTGGACAGTGGACAGTTCACACCATTGAATCGGGAACAAATTTATTCAATTTGCATATCTTATGCAATTTAATTCATTATCCACTCTATTCCAATTAAATCTACTCTAAAAATAACACGCCCAAAAAAATACTATATTTTTTCTACAGTTTTTTGTAATGATAATAGCAGGAAGTCATGTAAATATATATTTTTTTAATTCGTATTTTCCTGTATCTACTTGTAAGAAGATCTGCTAGCAAGAAAAATCCAAAAAGTAGTAGTACACTATAGTCCAGAAAACTTGGCTCTCGATAACCCGGCACTCCGGATAACTCGGCCATACCTTGGCAGGGTGAAACATTATTTCATTTTCATGTAGTAAAAGCTCTATGCCTTCATAAAGTACGTACTTTTTCTTTGTTTAAGGCTATTTGAGCAGTTAATTCTCTGTTGTATTCTCAAGAAAACAATACATACAAGTGCAGTACTGTATTTTTTGAGGAAATACTCCTACTTATTCTTTTCTAACCCTATTCCCAATAACCTAGCATTTTCACAAACTCGGTCCACCTTAGGCCGAGTTTTCGGGACTCTAATGTAGTAGAAAATTATTTGAAATGCATATAATATCCCAGCAATTGTATTCGTTGTATGGCAAAAAACAAGATTTAAGTGGGGTAAAATATAGCAAGGTTGTGGTTAAAATTAGTTCACTGAAAGTATCCTTTTATGAAACTTCTTGTGTTTATGATTTTAGGTGATCAATTTTTCGAGTTTTATTAATAAATGGTGCTAAATTTGTTCATTCACAAATTATTTTTTAATAAATATAATTATGTCGAGTACTTTTTTAATAAATTTTTTGTATTATTTCTACATAAATTTTACTCTTAATAACGTTAGAATATGAATGTGACTCTCTATATGTCTACTTCTAAATTATATCTTTTAAATCAGTGGTTCTTAACCTATGGGTCGCGACCCAAAATTGGGTCCCAAAGCATATTTTTTGGGTCGCGCAGTATCGTTAATTAAATATTTTACTTATTATTACAAGTTGAAAAATATATTTTGGTTATTCAAAACTATAAAAAATGAAAATATGAAAAACAGGCTCTTTTTCATCATTAAATTAAATTTTTCTTAGATCGAAAAGTACCTTTAGGTTATCTTAATTGTTACAAAATAATATTATATGTGAGTTAAAAAAGTCATCATTGAAAATTGAAGAAAATTTCTCAAATATCGGCTAAAAAGGGTATTTTTATGGGGGGGGGGTCGCGATATGAACATATTTCTCAAATTTGGGTCGCAGCTTAAAAAGGTTAAGAACCACTGTTTTAAATGACCTATTAAAAAAAATGAAAATAATATTTGGCGAAAATCCAATGAATAAAATAAAGGAAATTTGATTTCTATTTGTTTTTGAACAAATAACTAAACATGAAAAAAAAATTCTGTTTTATTTTCACCCGCTCTCTCCATTCCACGCTTTTCTCTCTAATAAATGACTTTTGACCAATTCGATAAATACAAAGTCGTTGTGTATCATTTTTATATGTATAATAATTGAATTACCAATGAAAAATAGTATGGCAAATTCAAATTTACATCCACATATGTTATTTTTTTTATTTTATTTTATTTTATTTATTTATTTTTTTGGTTCGTGGGTGAGAGGGAAGGTGATGTTGCTGCGTCGTTCTATAGATAAATAACAGTTTTGCCAAAAGTAATTCAAATAATTTATCCAATGTGATGTAACAACGGGCGGAGAGGAAAAAAAGCGAGAATATTACGCTCGATTTAGAAGATGGGCGAAATTAATAATTATGCAAATGAAGTAATTTATTAATTGACGTTTTTGAAAATAATTACTCATCTAGGGATTATAATTGGAAAGATCAAAAAAAAGGTATATTCACGTATAAATTAATTAATCAGGATTATAATTAGTTAAAATATATTCCATTTTTTATTCGTCAGTTTCTGTCTATACTGGCAATATTTCTCTAATAAGGGCAGCGGCCTAGATAAGGGGGGAAGGTTCAAGGGGTTCAAACCCACCCATACATGTACAGTTAAATTCTACTTTTGATTTTCTTTTCAAACCACATTATATTACTACAAAGTTGTATCTGAATTATGTATACTAGAAAAGTATTTCAATAAGTATATAATGGGGTGAAGGGGAAAACATATCTGAACAAATCAGTTCCTCACTCACCAACCGCCCCATAAAAAAATGTATACCTACTCCATTGAATAAGGGGTATATCAGTTTCGTTTCAAGCAAAACTAGAAAGTAGAAACACTTAACATATGAGTAATTTTTTTTTGTTAAGAAGATTCATGGAGAGCAGAAGCATATCGTACTTAGAATGGGACAAACAAATTTTGAATTTTTTTTTTTAGATATTAGTGTTCTCAGTTTAATTAAAAAATGTGATTTATTGAAAAAACTCATTGATTTCACTTTATGAATAAAACTTTTATTTACTGTTTAAGCAAAGTTATTAGACCTTGTATATAATATTTTTTTAAATTGATGTTAATTATATAAACTAAAGTTCCATTGTATAAGCGACTTTAATATGAGGTATATACAATAAGAGGGGACAGGTCTGGGGGCATATTTCTTCAGTGACAAAAATGATTTTTAATTATTGGTTTGGACTATTAAACAAAAGTCGGAATGTATAAATGTAAATTCTATTCAGCAAAATGGGATGTAGCAAAGGGTCCCCGAGTATGATCACTTATCGATTTTGATCGAAAAATAAAATTTATTTTTCTTAAAAACTTTACTATTATTTTAATTCGTATTTCATATAGAGATGAATGGATAAAATTTTATTGAAATCTCTTTAAAATAATTACTTTTTACACCCTTGAAAAAAGTAGAATAAATAGCAAAGGGTCCACGAGTATGATCACTTATCGATTTTGATCGAAAAATAAAATTTATTTTTCTTAAAAACTTTACTATTATTTTAATCCTTATTTCATTTACCTATTGGCGAAGATGGTCATTCAGTGGGCCTCAACTGCTAGTGAATTCATTTAAATAAATAAAAATAATTTATAGATATTATTCAATCTACTACAGGGGAATCGGATTAGCCGAGAGCTTAAAGACACTAGCCTTCTAAGCAGGAGTCCCGGGTTCGAGTCCGAGTCCCTGCATTGATATTTGACCGGCTATAATCTGATTCCTAGTCACCAATCCGTCTGGCAAGCGTGGTGACTTAATGCCAACCTCCTTCCATTTAATGGAAGAGGCCTATATTCAGCAGTGGATTGTCGTTATCGACAGGCTGATGATGATGATGATGATTCAATCTACTTTACTTGGGCGATAAATAAACCGTGGAATATAAACTCAGAATAATTTGTTAGTCGATTGTTATTCTTTTTTGAATGTTAAATTATGGCATACATATATTAAGAGGATGATGAAGTGCAAAAACTAAAATACCAATTGTTACTTAACAGTAAATAAGCGTTTTATTAAAGTGTTCTTTTTTCAATAAGTCACACCTTTAAAAAAAATCAGCATTTTATAAAACTATTTTAGATATTTATAAATATAAAAATAATAATTGGAATAAAAGCTAAAAGATGTGTTATTGTTATTACTGATTTTCGTTAATATTCATTTAGGGTCACCAATATATGATTTCTAGAAGGGGGGGGGGATCAGGCAAGTCCCAGGTCTTTCATGGGTTCTTGGTGAGTGGAGAAGTAATATATGGTCAGAAACTCACTTATACACCTATTAATCAATTGGGATTATAAACATTTAAAATAACTCATTTTTTGATTGTTAAACTTCTTACTATACTGACAATGACCTTTCATTAACGGGTATAGTGAAAATAAGGTGTATCACCATTTTTTTCTTAAAGAGGTTCTTGGGTGTAATGATGTGGAAAGAATGCAAATTTCTACCCAAAACGCTCAGCAAGCTCAGTTCGTAAGGCGGTTTTTGATAGCGAGTATACGCCAGCCGAATTGGTATAAATGAATATAACACACGTTTAGGAGATGTAATTTAATGTTTAATATAAATAGTAGTTAATAAAGAGAATGTACACGTTGCAATATAAGGTTGTATTATGTCAGAACAAAGGATATTCATAGAAGTAATATAAAGAGATAGGGCAGACAGACGGACTGACTCGTCTGTATGCCTACGCCATCTCGCGGATTGCCGCATAAGTTCCATCAGTTTTTTACTAAGTTTTTTTTCCTATTCAAAATATCTGAGGAACTTGGACAAAACTCATTTTAAAATATTCAAAAATTAAAGAGGGTTTGTAAGCTCCTAGAAGGCCTGTTCTGGTGCCAAAATTTGTATGTTTCCAAAAGGAAGAACTGATTAGATAACATTTAGAATAACAAAAAATAAGAAAAGAAAATAAAATATTTAAATGAGAAGCTTTTGAACACTAGTGGGTAATGAGCTGAAATCCGTATTATTAAGCTGCATCTTTCAGTAAAAATTCACGTTCCGCTCATGAGTTATCGTGACTATCGGAATCCAAGCGGACACAAGCAAGCTTGCCAGCGTACCGAATAAAGTGATGAAGAGTATTTCGTCACAATTTGACGCATCATCCGTTTATTTGTTAGAGTGGATAAAACAAATAAACTTCAATTGATGTGAACAAGATAAATCTATTGTTCTCATTCTTTGAAATCAATTAATGAAGTAGAAATAGCAATGAAGTGAAACAAATCATCAGTTGACAGGTTGCATTCTGATCTATGATGTCTTTTTAATTGAGTCACTAATGGAAGGGCGATGAATAGACAAATGGACGGCTTTAGAAACTAATGCATAATATTTGTGGCAACTTGTATTCAGTATTATTAAAAAAAAAATATAATAATCAAAACTATATTATTTTCATGACATCTAGGGTGGTCATTTGTAAAGGGAAAGAAGCTGGACCAAGTCCAGTCTAGCATTCTCCTCTAAAGATATATTTCTTTCTCACTTCTTTTTTTTCTTTTTTTCTTTATTTAATCTTCAATTTTATTACAAAATTTTAAATTAGAGTAAAGCGTAAAATTATCGATACGTTTTATGGAATGTTGATCGGAAGTAGATGAATCGGTCGTAACTCAAATGAAGATACTTAGTTGAATACGTTTAATTATATTAAATGTATTTACTATAATTAAAATCTATTGAGCATAAAACACAATTTTTAATTTATATATTATTGGCTAAAATCACAATAGGGGTGTGGGGTGACATCTAAATATATATTCAATAAGTTAGCGGAAATTCAATGTGGATTTGCTCCCTGATTAGAAAGAAGCTACCAGTTAACATCAACTTATCTTCCTATAAGAATTGGTTTATTTACCAAAGCTTCTAGCGGCTATAGAGTTTCGCCAATAAAACTTTTACTTTAACAAGTCTGAAATGTCTCTGAGTGATTATAAAAAAATAAAATTTCACGTCGATATGCAAAAAATAAAATTTATAGTACTTTAAAAATTTTCTTACTCATGTGACTAAAAATAAAAGCAATGGGGCTCATTTTAATATATATATATATATCCGCGAATTTTTTTTACGGATGACTCCGCATATCGCATCCCGCTTTCACCTCTCTCTATCATTCCAATCTCCCTCGTCTAGTCCCCGGGAATTCATCGCACTCAGCACGTCCTGATGCCAGGTCCTTGGGGGTCGTCCGAGTTTTCTCTTCTCGACAGGAACCCATTGCCACACTCGCTTCTGCCATCGACTATCATCCATCCTCATCAGGTGACCGTACCACCGCAATCGCTTGGTTTCAATTCAATTTAATAAAATTTTAATTAAAAAGTGCTCACGCTTTAATTTTTATTCATGTAAATAAGCACATTTATGGAGTAGTTAGGTACTAAAAAAATCTGATTTTAGTGCGTTTTGACATAAAATCGTGTTTTTTAATATATTATTTTTTATTTAACCGAAATCTCTCAATGAGGAGTTCAGATTGTAAAAGTCGGGAATGGAGATTCTCATAGAGCAGTGGTTTTCACATAAGGGTCACGAAGCATATTTTTTAGGTCCCGCAGAGTCGTTAACCAAATATTTTACTATATTTATTTTTTAAAATTTTAAAAATATATTTTAATTTTATTTGCACGAAATTTTCTCTGGAGATAGACGGACTGGTAACACTTTTAATTGAAAGTAATGGAAGGCAGCCCAGGGGTAGTGAGGAAAGAAAGAATTAACACAAATCCAAATAACACTGCTGTGGAGAGAGGAAGGAAGCGTTTTATTTGTTTCCTTCATTGACCCCTTGAAACCCTGAAGAAGGAGGGAAGAATCCTCCGAAACGTCGGTTTGAAAGGAAAGGAGGAAGGATTCCAATAAATTACACCTTATTTGGATATGTGTTAATTTTTTCTTTCCTCACTACCCCTGGGCTGCCTTCCATTACTTTCAATTATATTTTAATTTATTCAATATAACTATTAAAAATAAAAATATTGAGCACATGTCCTTTTTCATTAAATTTCAATTAAATTTTTCAAAAAATACCTTTATTTTAATTGTTAAAAAAAATTTATTTGCGAGTTAAAAAAAACATCATTGTAAAATAGAAGAAAATTAATATGGTCTAAAATAAGGTAATGAAAAAAAAAATTAGGTCGTGACATGAACATATTTCTCAAATTTGCAGTCTTCCATAAATTACGTCACACAGTATGGGGAGGGGCATATCAGATTTGTGACAAAATGTGTTAGGGGGGCCCGGAGATCTTAAAAAATGTGAAGGGGGGGTCTAAAAATCTTGAAATTCATGTGACTTAATTTATGGACCGCTCTTTTGGATATAAGATAAATTTATCCATTTATATGTTTTACAAAATTTTTAAAGCACAGAAAAGATAACAAAAAACGAATTTAAAACAAAAAGGGAAATCAGGAACAGAGTTCATGGAGGTATTGGCGGATGAATTGGCTCAGCAGTTCTTCATTTTGAGAGCAAGAGTATTAGGACTCATTGGATCTCTTCGAAGTGCATAAATAAATAAATAAATAAATAAATAAATCTTTATTACTCGATCTGCTTAGAGGCACAAGTCCTCGGTGGCTAGGTCAACAAAACATCAATACAAATTAACTACAGAAATTAATAAACATAAATACAAATCAATTAAAAGAAATTAACAATTAACAAACAAGAAAAGGAAAAAAAATAGAAATGTATGCTCATTAACAAATAACATGATCATAGATTTCCATCAAAAGACAAAACGTAATTTTAAAAATTCCGCGTAAAAACCCGATACCAGGAGGAAACGACGCATTAGCCATCCCGAGATTTGCCATAACTTGTTAAGGAAACCTGGTCAAAACCTTAACGAGGATGGTATGACCACTCTCTACCTCAGCTAATCTGCTTGCGAGAACTAAAT
This sequence comes from Forficula auricularia, assembly GCA_024734495.1. Taxonomy (NCBI): domain Eukaryota; kingdom Metazoa; phylum Arthropoda; class Insecta; order Dermaptera; family Forficulidae; genus Forficula; species Forficula auricularia. The sequence goes on along the minus strand of JALMQS010000085.1, from coordinate 3,328,209 downwards.
AAAATTTTGCACAACTCTAGGACTTGACAAAATTTATAATTGATTTAATCATAGGAGGCAGAGGACTATAATCCCAAGTAGTAACAGACAGATTGTTCCACAAATCAATGCCAGATCCTACAAATGAATGTAATCCGATATTTTTCAAGAATGTCGTGATAAATTAGTGCAAGAGCTGAGGCGTTTTTTCGATCTACAGCCAGTAGACAAGAAAATGAGTAAATTCGAAAATGAAAACAACACCCTTCGAAATTTTTCGTATTTATATGAAATTGGTGGCTTTTTTGGGATGCGACCTTCACCTGGGTGACCCAAGCTAAATACTATTCGAGTGAGACAGTCTTCTTTTTTCCCTCTCCTCATCCGAAGGTGAATAAGCGAATTCTCACATGTGTAGACGTCGACGTGTTCCCCTTCGTGTTCATCTTCGCCTTCGCCTATCCACCGCTTGCCACGTACTTGGAATACCATGCATATTGGCAAACATGCAAATCTAAACTGAAACCAAGTTCACTTTCATCTTTTCACTTATATTTAAATCAATCAAAAAGTGATCTCAGAAAAGACAATTTACGAAACTTTTTTAAGATATATGAGATCCCGTAAATAAATTTGAAGAATAAAAATCCTATTACAAATCTTCGTAATTAATATAAAATCAGACCAAAAAATCCAGAAGTCAGCTTCGTAGCCTGATTAAAGATATTATATGTTATTCTCAAAAATAATTTTCTCCTCAACACGCGTTTGCCCATCTCCAAAACGCGACTTATCCACAAATGCTCGAGTTGTACATTTTTATGTCAACTCCAACAGTTATAAATTGGACCCAAATGTGAACTGCACGCTATGCAATATGCAGACAAAGGAAGATTTAAAACATATTCTGGTAGATTGTCCGATATTTACTGGTTCGCGCAGTCACTATTTGCATAAATATTTTCTTGCCTCTGAGGTGGTAGATGAAGATAACTTCGTGGAAATTATAATGAACATTTGTAATGAGGAACAAGCAAAAGACTTGTTTCACTTTGTGGTTGAGGCTCTCCGCATCCGGGCATTCATAGTTTTTTTTTATGATAATGATGTGAGAAGGAGTTACACCAAAAAGGTGCAACCCCCTAAAGGCCTGGGTTGGCCCCTCCATCGTGAAAAGAAGAAAGAATTTTATGGGTTGGTCTGGGGTCGAAGGTATCTGTGGATACGGGTCTTAAATAGCTGAAGGTTATAAGTCGCGGGAATGATGGTGGCAGAGAGCGAGTTCCAGTCTCTGGAGGTCATAGAGATAAAAGAGTTGGCGAAAGCGCTTGTTCGACTTTTATCCAATTTGACAGCGAAGGGGTGCTGAGCGTTAGAAAACCGCGTGTTTCTCGTAAAGAGGGAATTAGTTAATGAATAGATAAAATAAAAAATTTCAAATAAGATTTTTTATTTAAAATTTTTTTTTTGTTTTTCGGTTTGCTTACTTTATTTTTGTTTTTTTATTTTTTTATAATGTTTTATTGTTAGATATATTTTTGTTTTTTGTTCTATTTTTTCAAAATTGTATTAGCCAAACTGGCTTTAAACAATAAATTATTATCTTATTATTATCTATCTATGTTATTCTCAAAAACTCAGCAACAATATATAAAGTTCCTTGATAAAATTCTCCAGCCTTCTATGAATTTGTCCCATAGCTAATAAAAAGTAGTTTGGAAAATGAGTATATAACATATGTTATTTTTATTATTATTATTATAAGTTGCGTATGGACCCTTAGGATCACGTAAAGCGCCCTCAAGGGAATTTCCTACCAATATTCGTCCTTAACTCCGCAATGATTCCATCTTCTCTAGACATTTATTGTATGTTCTTAAGTTTGCAGATGTGCATGTTCACGAATTTTTTCCTGTGATAGTGGGTTCTGGACAGTTGAGAAGATCATTGAATGTTGATTTTCTGCTGCAAATAATTTAAAATCTAAAATTTTCAAACAAAAAACTAGAAAGGTGGGGACGGGGGGCCCCGGTGATTATAAATTATTTTATTATACCAGTGGCATACCAGGGGTGTGGTGTGTAGCCACTTAGATAGCAAGATGCCACCGAAGGCGGGATTCGCAGCTGGCTATTTATAAATTAGTCCACTGTCTTTACAGCTCAACCTTTATTTCGAGATTTATGCAGCTACGTCAAAGTTGAAGATGATTAGTTGATTTATCACAGGTAAATTTTGTTAGAAAATCATAAGATGGCGTCATCTATTAAATTCGATGGAATGGAATATTTTTAATTATATGTCAGAGGGGTTGTTTTTCATCCCCTCAGGAATCGAACCCGAGTGCCAGTAGTTAACAGCAATCCGTGCAATCTGGCTCATCTGCGAGGTGCGAACCTCTCAGACATATTATGTAAACGAATTAAGGTGAGCCAGATAGCCCGGATTGCTATTACTGGCACTCGGGTTCGATTCTCGAAGGAGTGAAAAACAGCCCCTCTGACATATAATTAAAAATATTCCATTCCATCGCATTTAATAGATGACACCATCTTATGATTTTCTAAGAAAATTTGAATCTATTACCATTGGCAAATTGAAATCTTTCATATCAAGTATATTTAATTTCAAAAAATTTCCTACACCATTACCACCTGTCTTTTCATCTTTTTTTTCTGTTTTTTTTTTTTTTTTTTTTTTTTTTTTTTTTTTTGTAAAATATTGAAATTTAATTTTGACCTACTTCAAACAATTTTCTTAAATCGTCGGATTAGGGAATATGGGATAAAAAATATTTTTTTCTTTATTAATTAGCTACCCTAAAAATGTGCTTACAAAATATAGCTGGCCACTATTTTGACTCTAAGGCTAAAATAAACCGAGCTCCAAGACAATTTTAACCAAAAACTTCGACAAACCAGCTTTTAAAGGTATAAAAAATATAAGTATAGGTATTTTACAAAGTCTAAAAAAATTTTCGCTATACTTTTGAAAAATATAATAAAATTGAATTAATATGAGGAATAAAAAAAGATCCTCGGTGTTGTAAAACTCTCGTTTTATTTACGTAACATTTGGAGATGGTAGCTTTAAAACAGCGAGAGAGAGAATCAAAGCGAAGTTAAAGGGGGGCGATTGATTGGACTGGTCTCCGGGGGCCAGTTAATGTGTTAAATAATGTCCTCGGGGGGCACTTGCCCACTCGGCTTGCGTGAAATACACATCAACACGAGAACAGACTGGGGTGGTTTACCCACCTGGGGTAATTGACCAACACTAATCGCAAACATCACATTAGAAATAAATAAACAAATAATATATGTATAGGCTATATAAAATTATATGAACGTTTTTTTGTTTTCTAGTTTCTATATAGGTAATATCCCAGTGGGATACTACTCTGAAAAGGATTGTCTGAATATATTCTCTAATTTCCAAGAAACTTTTAAAGCTGGCATTTTGGTAAAAATATACTAAAAGAGTCAAAATATTGACTTGCCATTAATTAGCTATGAGTAATATTTTTTCTATAGATTTCTAGGACTGGTTTAGCCACTCCCATTCGACTCTATCCCATTCACTTTTCTAAAAGTTCCATATTCCATATCTTTGATAATCTGGGGATGATACTCCATTTTAACTGTTTTCTTCCCCCTTTCTTTCTCCCTTCGCCCTCTAAAATATCCCTTAGCAAGCCCAATGTGTCTTAACGTGTGTCATATCATCTGAGTTGGCCAAGAGTCAGCATTTTGGTAAGAAAAAATCTTTCAAAAAGCTTCTGATATTAAAGTATCGTCAATATCAGGATCCAGAGAGCGAAAGACAGAAAACATATGCTTGAAATTTACCATTGTTTTAAAAGAAATACCAATTTTATGGTCAATCAAATAAATATTTCATATCAATCTAAGTTTTCGGCTCTTTAGTCTGACTTCATCAGTAACATTTAGGGAAAGCGGTGTAGGTTTATAGTGAAACATATTAAAAAAATTATAAAGGGTTGGAATTAGTGGTGTTTCACAAAATTAAAATTGCAATAAAGTTTGAGTTTGATGGATACTCTATATATTTCAGGTTTTTAGCCCATCATCAGGAGTTTATACAAAAGCCTTCATCAGTGTCGTGTGAACTAAAAGTTTAATATATAATTATTATTAGTATCAAGAAATAATTTAATTAAGGTCAAAAATCTAAGATTTTAGTAGAATATTTTACATTGCACATCACCAAAAAAATGTTAGCTTCTCTTTAATAATATATTGCATGTCAGAGTGAGTTTTTGTCTCGATGGTCGAACTAACAAGCCCGTCAAGCGTGTTAGTACTCGGGTTCAACTCCTGAGGGGACGAAGCCCTCTGATATGCAATGTAAAAATATTCTGCTAAAATCTTAGATAATCGACTTTAATTAAATTCTTTCTTGATATATTTGGTTTTCTATTTTCAAAAAAAGATATTCAAATCTTCGAATTAATTATATTATTATGTATGATAAAATAAAATACATAAAAAATATCATTAAAGAAACTTGAAGAAGATTGAATTTTTTTTTTTCAATTCGATATTGATGTAAGAAGGAGATACATCAAAAAGGTGCATCCCCTAAAGGCCTAGGTTGGCCCCTCCATCGTGAAAAGAAGAAGAGGGGATTTTATTAACTGGGTAGGAGTCGAAGGTATCTGTGGATGCGGGTCTTGCTCTCTCTGCTGTAGGTTATAAGTCGCGGGAAGACGGTGGCTGGAAGTGAGTTCCAGTCTCTGGAGGTCAATAGGGATAAAAGAGTTGGCGAAAGTGCTGGTTCAATTTTTATCCAATTTGACAGCGAAGGGGTGCTGAGCGTTCGAAAACCGCGTGTTTTTAGTAGAGGGCTTTAGGGGGGGATAATTGATTTCAGCTAATATCAAAATAGTGGGATAATATAGTAAAACATTTAATTAATAGCCACCTATAATGGACATTTTATAAAAAGGTTACCAAACAGTTTGGGAATGGCTATTTTGTAATGTGGTAGCAGAAATCTAAACTAAAGCAACGGTTACAAAAGAGTTGCATTTTATTGGGATTACTTTAAGCTGTTTGTCTCAAAATCGGTTTTCTTTAAATTTATTCATTTTCCTCCAAATGTGTTTTTCCCCTTCGAATTTCGAATTATCAGTCTCGCTTTTTCCGTTCTCTTTTTCCTCACGAGCAGATTTTCTTTCCCCTTTAATTTATTACCTACAGGTAAGCTCAGAGCGGGTGGATTCTTTCTCCATGGGTGGCTTATTATTACTCAAATTGGAGATCGAGGTAGACTCGCGCGTGGGGGATGGCTGATATATGATGCCAACTTTTCGCGTGGCTAACGTGTACGTAAATCAATGGAAATTATAAACCACCAGCAGCCGAGAGCTGAGGAGTAATCCAAGATTGTCTTTAAAAAAAATGCCATCCGCAAGAGAATGGGTTTATATCGAAGCCTATATATCTCACAAGCGATACGGGCAGGTAGCTAAGGTAATAAATCTCTTACCACCCCCTTCTATTCTCTTTATGCCCACATTTAATGAAATTAATACTTGTAAAAAGAAAATGGAAAATGGTGAGCACAAACACTCACAAAAAAGAAAACAAAATAAATAACAGATTACCGCCATGGGTCTGGATTAAAACACTTAAATCATTTTCACTCCTTGGCTGATATTAAAAAAAAAAAAATAATTCTTCTTTTATTGTAAAAAGATAAAAGAAATACACGAATAAATGGAAGAAAAATGCAAAACAGGGTTTTGATTTTTACACTGAGTGTACCATCGCCAATAGAGTCTAGCATAGATAAGGATTGGCAGCTTCTAACTTCATTTACTAGAAAAGAAAGAAATCTAAATAATTTTAATATTTTTTAAGTTTTTTTTTTTTATTAATTTGATTAAAATTTGAATTTTTATTTAAGGAGGTCTTTTCGCTCCAGTTGAGTCAAAAGAAGTGTAGTATCTAATATTTAATAAAATAAGTTAAAATACAAATGAAAAATAATAGAATTAAAAAATAATTGTATTGTTTTAATTAATTTTTTTTTTTGTAAATATTTTGGTCTAAAATTGTACATTAAAGGGGCCAGATGGCCCTATAGATACAATGTTTTAATAAATAAATAAATAGTATGAAAGCCGTAAATGTTTGAAATAAAAACAATTATAAAAAATAATTAAATACAAATGTTAGTTTGATTTATTTAAATAAAATAAAATAACTCTTGTATGATTTGGCAATGCGATATATTAATAAGATTTATGTATATATCCAAATATAGCATTTATGTGATTTTTCAAAGTAAATATCTAAGTAGATTCGTCGGTCAATCATATATTTTATTACAAAAAAAGAAACCTGCATGATTCAAAAAGCTAATTTTTAGTTTGTTTTTTTTTAACAACTAATTGTAGTATAATTCAAGAGAAAGTGTCAAGATCTTAATTTTCCATAAGACTTTAAGAAAATGTTTACATTTTAAAAAGTTTGCTCGCTAATGTGTGATTCAAACTTCACCAAACCATTGATAGAGACTTAAACTATTATAAAAAATTAAGTTATTGTTATAATCTAATATTTTTATTTTACATTAGCGGCGAAAGGACCTCCTTAAATCACACATAATTAATTATACTTAATTATTGAACACGAACAAATATTACAATATAACTACGACGTTTTGATCGTTCTCAATTATATGATCACAATCGGAGTAAGTATTTGAGAACGATCGGAGAATAAGTTGATCGAAACGTCGTATGGTTATATTGTATTATTTCTTCGTGTTCAATAATTAATTATAATTAATTATGTGTGATTTAAATAAAAATTCAAATTTTAATTTTTAAGTTTGTTACAATTTCTTTAAATTTAGCAATCTAAATAATTTTATTTTATTTTTTTTTTTAGAAAGACGGACTGTAGAAAGTAAAAAGTAAAAAGTAGGTTATAATGAAGGCAGTCCAAATTATTTAAATTTTTTATTCAAATTCCGACGTTTCAGAGACCTTTTCTCTGACTCAGACCGAAATAGATAAACTATATAGATATAGGTACTTTTGGACCTTCAAATATCGATTAGTTAATTTCAGAATTGAATTAATCAATAAATATTCGGAATTAATCGATTTCGAATTGGAATTAATCAATTTTTTTTTATGGAGTGCACTTGTTAGCTTCACGTCTAACCCCTTTTAGTCGCCTTTTACGACAAGCAGGGGATACTGTGGAACTATTCTTCCCCCGGTCCACAGGGGGGTCATTGGAGTTTGTAAATCCAAATAAAGAAGATAATTAAGATAAATCTCAAATTAAGATTTAAAAATTTCAAATTTTGACTAATCAATTTCAGAGCTTACGACACTGAGAAGTTTTATCCGGAGTGAGATTGATATTAGCTTAATATCCCATTTAAGCATGTTTTCAGGTCAATGAAAATTCAATTTATATAGTAATAAACTAAAAGTGCATTTTTTAATGGAAAAAAAACATGAAAATGTATTTTTTTTCCTTTTACTATAAATTCAATCTCATTGGCGTGAAAAAACGCTATAAAATAAAGGGTGATATATTCAATATAATTACTTTTATTAAAAAAAAAATGAAAAATGTATATTCGAAACGTTGTCATATATTTAGTAATATAAATATTTAATATTTCGATGAAGGGTTTCTTATGTCGAATAATATTATTTTATTTTAGTAGTTATATTCGAAATATTTCGAAGGCTTGCAGCACCTCTTCATCAGTAAATATCATCAATATGCCAGATGTTGCCAGAAGTTAGCATATTAGTGAGCTAGTGGTATTCAATGATAAAGAGATGCTGCAAATCCTTGCAATATTTGGAATGTAACTATTAAAAGAAAATAACATTTAAATGAAACGATTTCGTTTTGCCGAGAATAGCAGAGTTGTTGATTCATAAAGAGAAATGAATGAGGTTATCCTGTGCCTGATCGAAATAAACATATATCTTGGATAGATCGGATAATTAAACCCGTGAGAAATAACAGATAAAATATTTATAATTAAAAAACTGATGATGAAGGTTAAATCTTCGAAACTATAGTCTCAAACGAATAATTAATATGAAAGATATTAATTTGCCGATGGTAATAGATTCAAATTTACTAGAAAATCATAGATCAAAGATGGTGTCATCTATTAATTCCGATGGAGTGTGGAATATTTTTAATTATATGTCAGAGGGGTTGTTTTTCACCCCCTCGGGAATCGAACCCGAGTGCCAGTAACAGCAATACAACAAAATATTTTTACCAAAGATTGTTATCTTAATTTGTAAAATTTCGCGATATAGTGATGATGTGATGTGATGATATTTTACGCGTTTGCATATGTCAGAGAGGTTCGTATCCCGCAGGTGAGCCAGGTGGCCTGATTGCTGTTACTGGCACTCGGGTTCGATTCCCAGGAGGGGGCAGAAAACAACCCCCTCTGACATATAATTAAAAATATTCCACTCCATCGGAATTAATAGATGACACCATCTTTGATCTATGATTTTCGAATAATTAATAATTTTCCAAACACTCTTTCGCGGTTAAATTAGAAAAGTGCCGGACCACTTCATTCGCCAATACATTTATCCACATGACTTCAAGGAACTGGATCTCTCTCCCAGAACTTATAATCTTCAAACCTTCAAAATCCGAGCGCACAAACACCTACCCTGTATAGAAATAAATAGATTTTCGAAATATGTTTTTTATATATTTATGAAAATATATTAAAAATATAAAATTTTTGTGTTAAATTTATATAAAGTTTATGTTTTCTATATATTCTTAAAATAAAATTATTTTTATGTCGCTCTAGTATAAATTTTATATAAATTTAACACAAAAATTGGGGAGTCAGGAAGCTCAGTCAGCTAACGCACTGGCTTCGCTTCGGCATCGATCGATTATGACGATGTTGCAGTGATGGTCCGGGGTTCGATCCTAGCTGGCAAATAAAAATTTCTACCGGCTGAAAACTCGGCTCCCTCACTAACCCTACTAACACTCTACTTTTGTGCTGTCTAAATGGGCTTTGTTCCCGGTGACATTAAATAAATAAAAAAAAAAAAACACAAAAATTTTATATTTTTAATATATTTTCAAAAAATATATAAAAAACATATTTCGAAAATCCATTTATTTCCATACGGGACACCTCCATCCTCTCGCTTGATCAATTTCCCTTCTCTTCGGTAATATATTATAATAAGGGTCTTTTGAGATCCATAGGGGCTGCATCTTACTGGTGCGCCCCTTCTTGAATCCTATTGCATTCAAAAAAAAATATTTATATGTGGTATATATGTTTATGTTTATTTAAATCAAGCAGCGGATAATCTCATTGAATTGTCTTTATAAAATAACATTACTCGAAATAAACAAAACATTTAACAACACACCCAATTTCACCCAAACTCAAACATCGAATACACTCCAGGCCAGATAATTTAAGAACATACATTTTTTTGATTACTATAATTAGTCCCTTACATCTTTGTAAATTTTTTCCCCATGATTTAAATTATTCCAATCAATGGGATTTAATTAAATAGTGGTTCCCTTTGGGGGAATTTGAGCTCGGGGGTGTCCTGCAACGCGTGTGAGATTGTCTTCGAGTGGAAGGAGGGACAAGTGTTTTTGCCTGCACAGCACATCAGTACTCCCTTTGGCCACCCCTTGGGTCGATATTCAAAGAACCTTTAAGGGAAAGGGATAGGGTGGCTTTTTGTTCTCCGAGTTGACAGTCGTCGTAATAAGCCGCCACCTCCACCACCTGCCGCCCTTTGGCATACCCCAAAGTCAGAACAAGTATTGATTTTAAATTGCACCCCCCCCCCCCACTACCACCCACATTACTCTTCTACAACCCCACATTTTAGGTGATAGATTGCGATTGGAGTCGTCATCACGCGGATTGCTTTTATCTTAGCCATCATTACTCGCATTCACGACCAAACCACAAGCGCTATTTCGGGATTGAATCCAATACAATAATAGAACCGGATTAATTGTGTATATATATGGTGTCTATACATAGTAAGAGAAAATATATATTAGAAAAATGAACGGAAAAATGAATTTTATCATCATTGAGTACACAGAAACTGGTTTGACGCACTCACTCGACTCCCTGGCTCACCGAAGAACCGTTTCTGCCCTTTCCCTGTACTACAGATACTATCACGGTGTCTGTTCAGTCGAGCTGAAATCAATTATCCCTCCTAATGCCCTCTTTATGAGAAACACGCGGTTTTCAAACGCTCAGCACCCCTTCGCTGTCAAATTGGATAAAAGTCGAACAAGCGCTTTCGCCAACTCTTTTATCCCTATGACCTCCAGAGACTGGAACTCACTCCTTGCCACCATCTTATTCTCAAGAAATGTTTGCGGGTTTTAAAAGAATATTTTAAGATTTTTTTATAAAAGATTTTATTTATTATAATTTCGATTATTTGGTCATAAGAATTGGGTTTTACGTTATTTCGTCATTGATCATATCATCAGAACTTGACCAAATTAATATGGGACCACCCCTAATGTACCCGCTTTTCAATAAAAAAAGAATCATCGAAATCGGTCCACGTGGCAAAAAGTTCTCCATGAACATACATAAAATAAATAAATAAATAGTTAGGTATCTTGACTATCTTGGAGCTATACTGATCCAAACGCAGAAAGAATCATTAAAATCGGTACATAAACAAAGAAGTTATGTATTGAAGGAGACAATAAAAGAGTGTGTCTTCTATTGGAATTATAAATTTTATTTATTTATAACGAGACCTTCCATTCATAAATTAATTCCTGTGAATCAATTGTAATAGACTGATGAAGAGGGCAAAGCCCTGGAAACTATAGTCTCGTTATATATAAATAAAATTTATAATTCCATCAGAAGACACACTCTTTTATTGTCTCCTTCAATATATAAAAATTCTGCTACCCTCGGCAAAAAAAAATTAAAAAAAAGAAATTAAAAATATATTCTATCTGATCGTCCATCGTCTTTTTATAATATTTAATAGCACAAAATTATTGTGGGTTATAATGGTAGAAAAAGGAGGAGATTTATTTCATTTCTATCTTATGGTTTTCAGTCAGCGCAGCGTCATTCCATTCTTACGGATCCAAAGGTGCGTATTCTCTTCTCCTGCGTTTCTGGTTGCCTACCCTACAGGCAAAAACTATAGATTAAAAGAAAACATCAGTTTTTTTCGGACACGCTCATTACTCCCTATATAATTACGACCTTTTCGTGCGTGCCTTCGGCACGCCCTCGAAGCTGGTGCCCTGGCGGGCGGCGTCTCGGTCCAAAAATGTTATTCCTCTTAAAAAACCACACTCCAAATGTATACCTGTAAACTCCCGAAAATACATAGTCTCTTAAAAATTTCGCCTCATTTTCGTCCTGACACAGCTACAGAAATGAGGCTCTAGATATGAATCTGGAAGTATTTTTTTCTACAATCTACAGCATTGTGATATTTTTGAGTAGAAATAGATTTATTTAAATAAGTGGGATCGTATAAGGAGTAGAATTATATTATATCATTTTTTTAAAATTTGGGATCGATAATCGATATAAGGCTCCAAATATTTAAAAGAGATCAGGTGTTGTTTGTTTGACAGGCTGCTCCAGTATTGCCATGAGAAAATCTGGCATTCGTGTCTTAATCGTTCAATTTTGTAAAAATCAAAAAGTAAGAATAATAAAATTTAAACTTTTAAAAAATTATAAAAAAGTGACAAGTTATTAAAAAATAAACAAATAATATATAAAATATAAATCAAATAAGATGTGATTAATTTCTCCTTCTGTGCGCAAAGAAAAGCGAATTGAATATTTAATTTTTGAGTGGTGAGGAGAGGGGGGAGGAATAATTATCAATATATTTAATGTTTCTTAATTTAAAATCAATTGGAGTCTTTCATTTCAAAATTCGAGTTCAAAATACAATTATATTTCAAATTTGCCGCAAATATACTTTCGGCATCAGCGCTCCCTGTCGGCAGTTACGTTAGCGTTGCTGCAAATTAATCTAGGCTATTATATATATAATGGATAAAACACAAAGTAGATTACAACCAGAAATGAGGATTAATCAGTAAAAATTAAAAATATAATTTTATTTGATTTCAATTAAACTGAACGCTGTAGAAATCCCAAATCGAATAAAGTTTTCAAAGTAGTAAACAAATGGGAATTTGCTGGTCCATTTTGATTTTGAACAAATTCACAAATATTAGGTATATAAAATATCATCTAGGATCTTAAGATATAATATCAAAATGGAGTAGTACTTACATAAAAATATATAAACAGGATTGTCGAAGAAAATAATGTAGACTTACCTGAAACAAAAAGAAAAAACAAAATTATTTTTTTATTATTTTATAGTTTACAGCTTTGAGTGCCCGAAATTGGGCCGCCGAGAATCGTTAACCAGATATTTTACCTACTATATTTATTTTCAGTAAACTTAAAAATATATTTTAATTTATTCAATACTATTAAAAGTAAAAAACAAATACTTTTTCATTAAATTTTTGTTTGATCGAATAGTTCCTAGTAGCACAATGTTTCAAATTATATAGTAACTATTTAGTGCCTATATAGATTATCGAAATTTCTCGAAATCTATATAGGCACTATATAGTTTGAAACATTGTGCTACTAGGGGTTAGGGGTACCTTTGTTTATCAGATTTTTACTTTATCCAATGCGAAGCATGGGAGAAAGTATTGTAATCGCGCGACTTCAAATGGTCCTCAGGTAAAGACTACGGAACCCATGGACTCAATTAAGGTCACAAATTGAAGTATTCAATGAGATTGAATTTTATCACGTCACGGTTTTGCCAAAAATTACCTGGAATCTCGTCGAGAGGCCAAAAAGTGCTATTTTTTTTTTTGGAAGTGCGGATGGATGGATGGATGGATGTTATCGTTTTTTTCGTCCACGATTTTTTCCACACCGTTGCACTGATTGAATTGAAATTGAAAACCTACTATTACTTTAACAAAATGAAGCGCTGATTAGTTTTTGGTACATATCGGCCCACAAACATTAGTATTATACAACATTATTTATTTCAGTACTTTCTTAGTTTTTCCTAAATATCTTTAAAATGACTTAACCAATTTGGATGAAATTTAATATCCTAATTAAGTACCTTGGGGCCGACAAAAAAGGTTAAAAAAAGTTTTTAGTAAAATTATATTTTAAAGTACTTTACTCTAAAGTAAGATTTTTAAATTCTTTAAAATTTATTCATTTTATCTGTTTAATATAGGACTCATTTAACCTAACTATGTAAGAGTGGATAGGCTTTTCTCTGTGAAATACTAAAAATTTGGGAGGAAAGTTTATAACTAACCATAATAATTTATAATAGTTTATAAGTAACCATAATAATTTATAAGTAACCATAATTGAGTTCTTTTCTTATCCGTTACCTTTATAGAGGAATCGACTTAAAACCATAAATAGCGATTGATTCTCATCTAGTACTTGAGGAATAACCATTCTATATTGGATTTTTGACGTTTCAGTTTTTATTGGTAACCATTGCTGAAGACATAGAGGAATCGACTTAAAACCAAATATAGCGATTAATTAAATATATTAACATATTAATATTTCAAATGAATTTGGATAAAGTTTAGCAACGATCCGTTGCAGTTTATTTTTAAATGTGAGTTAAAAAAAGTTCATCATTGTAAAATTGAAGAAAATTGCTTAAGTATGATCTAAAATTTGTAATGAAAAAAATTTGGCTTTTTTGGTATCCCGGCATGAATATATTTCTCAAATCGCAGTTTAAGAACCACTGTACTAGATACGAGACAATATTTCTTCATTTATTAGGAAATTTTAAGTATTGACCATTTGAATTTTTATATTACAAATCTATACAAAATATTAAAATTTTATTAGAAAAAATCCGAAAAATCAATTAATAAGTATGGATTTCATTGAATGTTCGTTTAATAAAACACTTGCTCTCTCTCCCCATGTTTGAACCCCCTTAGGAGCCATTGAAGGCTCAGTGCACGAATAAATAACGAAAAGTGTTCGGTATTAACGAGAAGCTACGAGGTCGTAAATCGTCATTTTGTCTGCTCTGTTAAAAAGTGTCTTTTTACACGATCCCTGATGCATTTGAACTCAACACCTTCCTTCACTTCCCTCAGTATTGAACCCCTCGGGATTCTTCCTAATTTTCTTCCATTTCTTCAGGTAACGAGGGTAGAATATTTCGGATTATATTAGATAGAAAAGAAACACCAAAAATTATGTTATGAATATCTCCTTGATCAACAAGAGAAATCTTGTGGTAAGGAAGTGATTTATATTTTATAGTTCAATTGATAAGTTTTTATTTTACCGAGAATAGAGTTGTTGAATCATAAAGAGAAACAATGAGGTTGTCCTCTGCTTGATGCAAATAAACATACACAAATATATATCAAATATATTATTTATTTGTTTGAGACTATAGTTTCAAAGGCTTGGCCTTCATCATCACTTAATTATTGAACACGAACAAGTATTTCAATATAAATACGAAGTTTCGATCGTTCTCAATTATGAGCACAATCGGGGTAAGTACTTGAGAACAATCGCAGAATAAGTCGATCGAAACGTTCTATTTATATTGTATTATTTCTTCCTGTTCAATAATTAATTGTAATTAATTATGTGTGATTTAAATAAAAATTCAATATTCTTATATTATTAAATAAGCAATTCTTGTATATATTAAACTATAGAATCGGGTTCTCGAAAAAGGTTCTAACGATTTCGCTAAAAATCGGTGAACTTATCAAGTCTCATGAGTTATTAATCGTGTATAAATTTTAATCCGATGAAATAAAGGAAGGGGGTGTAATTTAATCATGTCGCAAAATAAATATGTTAATAGTTCATATCTCGTCTTCGGTAAGTAGCAGAGGCTAAGCTATCTAGAGACTACAAGTAGTACCACAAGATTTTGGTTAAAATAGAAGTATCAGAAATTGATGTTTACGTACGTAAGAATGTACCCCCCTACGTTTTGCAACCATAAATCTCAGAGATACGAAATTCGAAACTTAAGCTCGATATAGCCCGTATATATATACATAATGTTGGTTATTGTATATTTTTAAAGAATTGTGTAATTATTCATTATATTAATCAAATCAAAGAAATATAAAATTATAAATAAACAGTTGCAAATCGGTGACAAAAATGTTGGCGACAACCGTTTTGTAACGGTTGCTTTATAATCTTTGCAACTATAATTTAACGATAATACAACACAGTTGCAAAAACGAGACATAACTACCGTTTTGAAACCGTAATTCAACCTAAATAAAACGATATAATGACTATAATTCAACCAATCAAAAAAGTTGCATTTGGGTTTTATTTTGGTCTCTGTGCTATATGGGAGGCTAGAAGGGATACAGCAAGCTTTGGAAATCGGAACACCGGAAGTTGACATTTACATGAAAGATTTTTCGTTTTTTTTTATTTTCTCAAAAACGGCACTAACGATTTTGTTTAAAATTGTTGTACCTACTTATCAAGTGTCATGAGTTTATTAGTCGTGTGTAGATTTTAATCCAATTGAAATAAAGGAAGGGGGTGTAAATTAGGAGTGTCGGAAAATAAGTATTTGAATCATTCATATATCGTCTTCGGAAAGTCGTAGAGCCTTGAAATTTGAAACTTAAACTATTTAGAGACAAAAAGTTACCGAGCATCGCTTCGTGCTCCAGGCACTGCATATTGTTTTTCGTGGGGTCAGTATCGTGTGGATATTGAACATTTTTATTTTTACTTAGCTGAGAAGCCAGTTAGACATTCAAAGACATCTGCATCAAGCAGAGGACAACCTCTTTGTTTCTTTTTATGATTCAACAGCTCTGCTACTTTCGGCAAAATAAAATCTTTTCAATTAAAAATATGTATGTTTTCAATGCGAAGAACTGACTAAATTTTTGGCTCTCTAACTTTAGAAATACCGGTAGAAACAATCAGAAAACATTTTTTCATTGATTTTATTGATATTCAGGATCAATTTATATATAATATAGCTATAAATAAAAGACCGTATTGAAAATGTTTTCACTTTTTCTTTCGATTGAGAATTTAATAAATAATAAAATGGTGTGCGTATAGAGGCATCCCTTTCTTGCTTACTTGCTATTTCTAGCCAGGGTGACAAGATGTATCAAGTCAAGAACAAGTCCAGACCAGTTTCTTTGAGTTATAAATTATTCTTATTTTTTGTTAGGTATTCTAGAAATACCCAAATATCCTTGTGCTCTTAGTCTGAAATGATACTCCTTATGCCTAACATACAATTTTTAGATATAGGCACCTACACGTTATAATTTTCATTAAAATTCAGATTAAATTTTTCAAATGATTTATTTCCAATTTAGTAATTACATAACAAAAAGTTTGCAGTCTAGATTCAAAAATTAAATATAATTATTTGTAATACTTTTAGACCTCGAGCATTTATATCTACCCAATTTAATTTAACAATTATTTGATCAGTTCACTTTTATCAGTTATTCCCTCTACTACAATTTGTGACTTTATTTGAGATATTGTCAATGTTTGACTGCCTTGTTGGCTAAACAAGAACAAACATTTTCAATATCCACGCGATACTGACCCCATGGAAAATAATATTTATAATTAGAAAAAAGACTGATGATGAAAGGCCAAGCCTTCGAAACTATAGTCTCAAACAAATAAATAATATATATGCTAGGGTGGTCCTTATTTTGGATATTTTCGAATATTTAAGCTGACAGGGGCTTATAAGGTTAGAAATTTTTTTTAAAAAATATCCCCCAAGTTTTAAGTCTCTATCTCAATTTTAACCTAGTGCTACCCAGCGATTAAGTTTCCCATCTAAATAACATGTGGTTTTTGGCATTGAACGATCAATTTTTTATTCCAGCCAAAGTAATGGTTCAAAAGATTTGAAACTCTGTAGACTTTATCCTTATAATAGTAGCTTTCCTTCAGAATTTTTACAGATTTTCAGCTATTATTATTTTGGAGTTTGCTCTAGATAAAATACTGCTCTATCTTAGTATTAGTAAGTTATAGACTCCAAAATTATAATAGCTAAAAATCTGTAAAAATTCTGAGAGATAGCTACTATTATAAGGGTAGAGTTTATAGAGTTTCAAATTTTTTGAAATATTATTTTGGCCGGAAGAAAAAAATGATTGTTCAAAGCCAAAAACCCCATGCTATTTAGATGGGAAAATTAATCGCTGTGTAGCACTAGGTTAAAATCGAGATAGAGACTTGAAACTTGAGGGATATTTTTTTTAAATTTATTTCTAGCCATATGAGCTCCTGTCAGCATAAATATCCGAAAATACCCAAAATATGGATCACCCTAATATTATAATAATAAGAATAGTCCAGATTAATTTGCAGCAACTCTGACCAAATGCTGCCGACAGGGGCGCTGATGCCGTCGGTATATTTGTGTTTTGAGTCGAGATAAGTCGAGGCAAATTTGAAATATATTTGTAATTTTAACTCGAATTTTGAAATGAAAGACTCCAATTGATTTTAAATTAAGAAACATTAAATATATTGATAATTATTCCCCACCCCCTCACCACTCAAAAATTAAATATTCAATTCGCTTTTCTTTGCGCACAGAAGAAGAAATTAATCCCATCTTATTTGATTTATATTTTATATATTATTTGTTTATTTTTTAATAATTTGCCACTTTTTTATAATTTTTTAAAAATCTAAATTGGGGGGGGGGTCAGATAGGCTAGGCGGTAGCGTGACAGCGAGCTAACCAGGGGACCCGGGTTCGAATCCGACTCGAGGCATCCAGCTAAAATCTGACCCCGGGGGTAGAGACAAATTAAAAAAAAAAATATATATATATAACTAGTATCGTAATTAGGCTTATGGCTAGAAAGGCCGAAAAGCCAAAAAAAAATCTAAATTTTGTTATTCTTATTTTTTGATTTTTACAAAATTGAACGACTTAAGACACGCATGCCCGAGTTTCTCATGGCAATATTGGATGGAGCAGCCTCTCATACAAACAACACCTGATCTCTTTTAAATATTTGGAGCCTTATATCGACTATCGATCCCAAATTTAAAAAAAATGATATAATATAATTCTCCTCCTCACATGATCCCACTTATTTAAAAAAAATCTATTTCCACAAAAAAATATCACAATGCTGTAGATTATAGAAAAAAAAATACTTCCAGATTCATATCTAGAGCCTCATTTCTGTAGCTGTGTCAGGACGAAAATGAGGCGAAACTTTTAAGAGACTATGTATTTTCGGGAGTTTACAGGTATACATTTGGAGTGTGGTTTTTTAAGAGGAATAAAATTGTTGGACCTAGACGCCGCCCGCCAGGGCACCAGTCAGGAGGGCGTGCCGAAGGCACGCACGAAATGCTCGTATATACATATACATATTTATATATAATTGTGTATGATTATTTGCATCAAGCAAAGGACAGCCTCTTTGTTTCTCTTTATGAATCATACGAGTAGTTCAATATATTTTTGATCTTTAAGTTCTAAAAAAATTATATTTAAGCTCCAATCGTTTGAAAGTCAGTTCAGAAAATTCTTTAGTTAAAAATATAGTTAAAGAGATATTAATTAATGAATCAAACGTCTGTAAGCCCTTTCGTGCTGTATTTGGCGAAGCTTAATGCCCAAAATGGGGAAATATATTTTTTTTAATTTCTCAAAACTTCTATATTTTCTAGTGTGGTGAACTCAACCCTTTTCACATATAATTAAAATTATCCATTACATTACATATAATTTTTGAAGGGTTCGGGGTTTGAACTCGGGGTTCCTGTTCGAAGAGTCCGAACACTAGCTCAGAAGATATGACTACAACTAAAATGAATAATAATTAAGCAGCAAAGATTGCGTTAAAAAAATACATCAAATCTTTAAAAAAGTGAAGCCGTCCGAGCTTGGCAGAGATATAATATTGTTAAGGTTTTGAAAGTAATAGTTCATATATCAAATTGAGATTGTCAGCATTTCTGTCTGAAATGATTTCTACACGAACACAGACAAGGATAATTCAATAATAAATTTGCAAATATTTATCTGTAGCCCTAAATCCTTTTTCTTTGCATATGTCTCGAAAACTAATTTATTCCGCTAAATAAACAGAGATAAATTTTCCTTGAATTCAATTTTAGTAAATTATCATAATGTTTGGATTTTTTCACTGACACATCCCCTCTATAGACTTGTTTGCTCATCACAGTACATAGAATAAATTTGAGCCGTTTACCCCAACCCATAGGAATTGACATTCTTCATGCGATTAAATATTTTAGCATTTTCATATAATTATACATATAAATTGGCAATTGCACAATTGCAATAACAATAAACATGATAATATATTTAAAACAAAGCACATGAATGGTGCATTTATTATTCTTATGAAATTTATTTATAATGATTATTTAAATATATGATAAATAGTGAAAATGACGGTCGTAAACACTGCAAAGTACAAATAATCCATCTATGATCTAATTTAGTGATTTATTTTACAAAGTAATTTCTTTAGTAATATACTGTGGATAATGTGAATTACTAGTTTATAAACATATAATTGGCCAGCTACTGCCTATACTGAAATTGCAATCTATAATCAAAAGAGTGTAATTATATTGAAATGGTGGGACAAAACGTTCAGTGATATATCTATTTATTTATTATTTTCTCTTATGTAATATGTGAAGTATTGGAATGAATTCTTTGAAATTTTATAAATACAATGAAATCGATTAGAATTTCATTTGATAAAAATACCTACTAAAAGGTAGTTTGAGAGTCTTTAATAGAATCAGTTTTATTAAAAATTTGAGGAAAAGTGAAAACGGTTGGCAAATTTCAATGATTTTGGCTGTTTAAGCTAAAGAGTTGAAACTTGAAAAAAAGAGGTGGAGTTTATTAATTCCTGCACGTGTACCAAATTTCAGTTCAATAGGTACAACCGATTGATAGCTCTCACTAGCACTATTAGATTTTTTTAATGAATTTCTGCATTGTCGAATCGGAGGTTCTGAAGGTAGTAAGTTCGAAATCTAATCATTCCCCATGTGGCAAGTCGGAGAATAAACCGACATGAGCGTATCGATCTGATACCAATTATGAGACACATGGGTTTTAAGATCAGTCGGAGACTGGCTGGCATTAATATCAGGTTGGTGTCAGAATGGTCAACTAGCCGAGTCTCGGTATTTCGACCGACATTCAATCGGGCGGATATTGGCCTTAATATCAGATTGGTATCAGAATGGTCTGTTAACCGGGTCTCGGTATTTCGACCGACATTCCCCCTGGCGGAGACTGGCCCAGTTTCAAAATGGATTTTTCAAACAAGCGACTTCTCTTTGTTATTCAAATTGGCCCAGACATAACCTCCAAGTTTGATTCAGATGTCATTTTACAAATAGTCAGTAAAGAGTGTGTTCTATCCCTTAATATAATATCTCTCTATAAATATAATTTCTGCCTCGAATAACAATTTTCGTAAGTGAGATATAAATTTCGTTATAGTGTAAAAATGTCGTCTTATCATTATTATAAAAAGTATCGGAATTTCAAACGGAAACGAGACAAAGATATATTCCAATAAAGTTTGTTATGTCCAGTGAAAGCAGAAGTTCAATAAATAGATCGTCAATATCGAAGAGGAGAAACTTGTAAGTTTATTCGATTATTTTTGTTTTCGAGAAATTACGAGCAAATTATTTTTTAAAAGGTTTTTTTATGAATTCAATAATTATTTTTTTAGGTTACATTTATAAATGTAAAATTGATAACTTGCACATTCATTCCAAAGTGCAGATTGCCTATAATAGTGGACAACGGGGCATTTGCGAGGAGGAATGGAGGAAGAAAATTATTTATAAATATAGCAGGTAATATAAGAATATTATTAAAAATTGAAATAATGTTAAAATTATATTTGAAATAATGTTATTATTTTTCAGAATCATTAGAGAAATTACGTGGCGTACCAACTGAAGTACTTTTACGAAAAGATAGTAAGTGACTGGCCGGGGCTTCGGAACGAGCGTATGGAAAAAATAATGTTGGTAACTATTTTTCTGACATAATATATAATTGTTTTTTTGTTTAATAAAATATTTTATTTTATTTTGTAAGTTTTTTTATTTAATAAAAAATTTATTTAAAAAAATTTTTTTTTGATTATTTATTTATAATAAGAATGTGTCCTAACGATACTTGAAAACAGGATCAGTTTGACATCAGAAAATTGTGTCAGAACGACTCTGACAAATAGTGTCTATTCGATAACCGATTATTGTCCCCGAAGAACATAGAATCTGATGTCGGCATGATCTGATCATTTTGACACCAGACAGATACTGCTTTCGGATATCAATCTGGTATTGGATGATGGCCGGAATGATCTCCGACCTTTCCAAAATTTCCACATGGGTCTTTGTTTCCTAAATACAGAGACTTTGGTAGAGAAAATAATTTTCTTTGAGAAATTTCAAGCTGCCGATAGAAATAGATTTAAATTTTCTAAGACATCACAAGCGGCAAATGCTATTAATGGCACTCTGGTTCGATTCCCGAGACGGTATAAAACAACCCTTCTAACATTTAATTAAAAATATAATTCATTTCTTCTCGGATCTAATAGATGACACTCTCATGTGAATTTATTAAAAAATAATTTTCTACAATCTTCTGTTCTTAAGTAATCACGAGTATATTAAACTAGACAGCCAGCCACAAAGACGACGACTGTAATATCAAATTCATTAGAGAATTTTTAATTTTAGGGTTCTGTTGAAAATGTAAAACGGGACACTTTTAATGTCACTACGATGTCTGTAAGTCTGTGAAAGAAAGCATTGTTGCTCATAAACTAAATAAAATATAAACTTGAAATTCACAAAAATCAAAAAACTATTAATTTTAAATGTAAGATTATTTGGAGGAGGGCTGAATTTTGTAATGTGTCCAATATAAAAAATATTTTTTTTTTTTATCACGAGATGTGAGTTATTCCTTATAAAGATTTCCCTATATAGAATTAGATTAAATTTTTTAAAAATTTATTTTGATTTGAAATGATTATGTGAGAGAGCACCAAACTGACTATTTTTAAGGGTTATTCTTCCAGCTTAATTTTATTTAAATAGTTAAAATTAAATTCTAGAAAAATTTTAAAAATTAGTTCCTTCTCTCCTTAGAAAAACAAATAAGAACGAATTTGATTTTACATGTATTTTTTCTTAAAATAATCTTTTCCTTCTGCCTACCTCTGTGTATGCATGAGTACTGAATAAGACCATATAATAAGTCTTGCTGTCAAGTTAAGAAAAAATTAAAATAAAATTGATGAACTGCGATCGTCACATTTCCTTAGACCCCTTCTTTTCTCTTATCACTAAGCAATAGCGCTCCCTCCCCCCTGTTTGCGAACGTATTTTATGAATGGTCCCTAATCAATATAATTTTAAATATTAATAAAATAAGAAATTTTTAACCGATTTCAAAAAAGGAGGTTCTCAATTCGACTGAATTTTTTTTTTGTGTCTATGTTACCTGATATCTTCGCCAATTGTCAACCGACTTTGTTGATTTTTTTTGCATTGGGTTCAGTTTGAAATTGGTCCCGTTTCTTTTTTCATTGCTATTGGACCTTTTTTGTTATGTTTGTCCAGGCATAACTTCTTTGTTTATGAACCGATTTTGATGATTCTTTCTGCGTTTGGATCAGTATATCTCCAAGATCATCAAGATACCTATTTATTTATTTATTTTATGTATATTCAGCAAGAACTTTTTGCCACGTGGATCGATTTCGATGATTCTTTTTTTATTGGAAAGAGGGTACCTTAGAGGTGGTCCCATATTAATTTGGTCAAGTTCAGATGATATGATCAATGACGAAATAACGTAAATCTTCAATTCTTATGAGCAAATAATCAAAATTATAATAAATAAAATCTTTTATGAAAAAAAAAATCTTAAAACATTCATTTAAAACCCGCAAAAGTTTCGAGCGAATTTCTATATTTATGAATTGAATTTTATTATCATTTTCTGATTCATTGCCCGAATCTGTCTATTACGAGATGCATACAAAGTATTATCTTAAGCCACTATTAATAACATCACTAAAAAAATAAAAATAAAAATAATTTTTATAAAAAAATAAAACCGACTTCAAAAAAATTAAATGCAACAAATAAAATAATAAGAACTCGAAAATCAAATAAAATGCACTAAAAGGTATAAAATAATTATCTTATTTAGTTACAACAAAACGACGAAATATTAACATGAAATCACTTTTTGAAGTCGGTGCCAAAAATATACATTTTATGAATCGAACTCGACGGATCTTACTTAGTACGTTTGGCGGGTACGCTCGCTTATATAGTTTGTTTAGCACGGACTTCAAAAAATGATTTCATGTTAATATTTCGTCGTTTTGTTGTATATTAACTAAATAAGATAATTATTTTAAACCTTTTAATGCATTTTATTTGATTTTTGAGTTCTTATTAATTTATTTGTTGCATTTAATTTTTTTGAAGTCGGTTTTATTTTTTATAAACATTATTTTTCTTAAACGTTTAAAGATTGTATTTAAAATGATTTGTATTTATTTATTAAAAAAAAACAATAGAATTTTGTAAAAATTCTGATTTTTTCAGAAAAAAAAAATAAATAAAGCCCTTTTTGAATCCTGTCAAATACTGGAGGGTTATAAACTTCTCTATAATTTAGATATACCAAATGTGATATATTTTCGGTTTTTGTGGTTTTTGATCACTTATAGCCCACCCTTTAGGTTTCCCCTTTTGCATAGAATATTCATTAAAAAGCAACCCTGGTGCTGTGGTGAGGGTGATCGAAATGGTATTTCTGTCGATCTCTCCCTCCCCTCTGGCGCTTGTGACAAGTCAAATATTGACTGTTTTGTTTTTTTCTTTTATCCGATCCATTTTCCATAAACTATTTGTATATGATGTCAATCATCCCTAAACTTCTTCTTTTGTCATACTAATATCTCAAACATTGAAGATAACAAATAAAAATATTCAAAAGAAAATTATTCACTCTGGCGATTTATCTAGATATGTATAAATAATTTTTACTAATAATCTGTAATATTTAGGGAATATAAATTTACAGAAAATTTTAATTTAATTAACAATTTATTGAACCAGTTATCTAATTATTTTTTTTTTAATTTATTAATTTTATTAAACCAATTATTTTACATGAATTAATGTATACATTGTATTTGAGCTTCGACTCCGGAGATTACTTCTCCAGCATCGAATGTCCTTGATCATCTTTTTAGTCCTTGTTTTTAATAAAAGGAAAAAACTAATTAAATAAAAAACCTATTTTTCGATAATTATTCCAATTCCATATTTCCCTCCCCCCCCCCCCCCCTTCATTACATTATATAATTTTAATATTTAACAATCATTTTAATAAAAATAAAAGTAATAAATATTTTTTTTTTTTGGCTTTTCGGCTTTTCTAGCCATAAGCCAATTTACGATACTATTTATTTATTTTTTAAATTTGTCTCTACCCCCGGAGTCAGATTTTTGCCGGATGCCCCTAACCCGACCACCAATGAAATTAGCTATTTTTAAAATTAAAAAAACCAATTAATTAATAAAAGGGGGTCCTGTTGGTCGAGTGGATAACGTAAATGCCTTCTAATCAAGCTAGCCGGGTTCAAAGCCCGAGTCGCTGCAATCCGACTTTATTCTGATTCCTATACTAATAACACACACACACGAACACTCAATGACATAATGGACTATAGTTTCCGAAGCCCATTATAAAAAAAAATTAAAAAAGGAAATTTAAAAAAAAAATACATTTTTATTGACACAGCCACTTGTGAATAATTACTTTAATTAAGAAAAATCAATTAAATTAAAGTTAGCCAAAGATGAGACCTAAAACCCTATAACCAGTGATTTTCATCGTAAACAAACGTTCCAGCCGTTTTCGAGAAACCGATTCTATATAAAGTATTTATTAAGAACTGCTCATTTATTATAAGATAAGGTAAAATATAAAACAATATTTCGAATAATTGCTGTAGCTAAAAAGAATCTCAGATATTTTACGAGAATTCATTTAATAAAAAAAGCCTTCAATTAATGAATTCGTATTCAACATTTTTTTCAAATTCATTTATCTCACTAACAAGAATATGATTTTGTTCTAATGGATTTTATTCAACTGAAAAAAAACTTCCACCCCCTTCCCCCTTGCTCTGTGCCCTTAGAATATGAATAATAATGTTTACCACCGCCGAGAGATTTTTTAATTTGATAATCACTTAAGACCGCCCTTCATTTTTTTTGTTATTTAAAATTTTTTTTCATGAACCTTAATTTTATTATACTCTCTAAATTCTTAATCGCATTCCTTGAAAGCATCCACTTTGATTAATCTCCAAACAGCTATGTAAATATATTTTAGACATGTTATTTTAAACAAATTAAATTTAAATGATTCATTGAAGATAAAGGAGGGATTTTTAAGTTAGTTAGAATATGATACATTATTGTTTGTTCCCTGAAAGAAAATTGTCTTTCATTTTAAGAAGAATATTTATTAGTTATATTAGTATGTTTTATTTTTCAATTACAATAATGTATTCTATCGCGTCGACAGAAACCTCCCAAACATATCATTCGATTCAAACTCACTGGGATTTAGGGATAAAATTTCAATGCTAGGCGTAACTCTAGAGTCTGACCTTTCATGGAATGACCATATCTCAACCACTGCTAAAGCTAGAGGGCGCAAGCTTGGTCTCCTATTTAGGTCTATACTCCCAGTCAACTTCTTACACTGTATAATGCTCAAATTCGTCCCTGTCTCGAATATGGCTCTCATCTGTGAGGGGTGCCTCCGAGCATTCTCTTGTTGCACTGGATGCGATTCAGAAACGAGCAATTAAACTAATAGGAGAGCCGGCCCTGACTAACTCACTCGACTCCCTGGCTCACCGAAGAACAGTTTCTGCCCTTTCCCTGTACTACAGATACTATCATGATGTCTGTTAAGTCGAGCTGGAATCAATTATACCCTCTTATGCTCTCTTTACGAGAAACATCCGGTTTTCGAACGCTCAGCACCCCTTCGCTGTCAAATTGGATAAAAATCAAACAAGCGCTTTCGCCAACTCTTTTATCCCTGGAACTCGCTCCCTGCCTCCATCTTTCCCGCGACTTATAACCTTCAGCTGTTTAAGACCCGTATCCACAGATACCCTCGACCCCTGCCCAGCCCATAAAATTCCCCCTTCTTCTTCTTTTCACGATGGAGGGGCCAACCCAGGCCTTTAGGGGATACACCTTTTTAGTGTAACTCCTTCTCTCATCATTTTGATTAAAAAAAAGTCCTTTTTGGGCCGTCGTGCAAAATACTGATTGGCGCCTTTATACGCAATGAGTCTAAATTACTTCGTCCACAACTTATTTTCACGGATCAAGGTTCAAATGATGCCAAAATTTTTATACTTGTTAAAGCTTGTCGCCCAAATTGTTAAGAAAATTCATACTTCGGCAAGTACTAGCATATCAACGAATCACTGGATTCAACTCTATGAAATTAATAAATACTTACTTTTATGAACATTTGACGACGAGCTTTTTGAAATCGAATAATTCAACATAAAATATAAAATCTTTTTCAGTGACAAAGATAGTAAGTACGTTTATTTTATAAAGATCTACTGATGTGAAATATGTATGTAGAAAGGTATGTCCACTTAAATAAGTATACCTACTGTATCATTTGGCATTGAATTACCTTAA
The DNA here is from genome assembly GCA_024734495.1 of Forficula auricularia. Taxonomy (NCBI): domain Eukaryota; kingdom Metazoa; phylum Arthropoda; class Insecta; order Dermaptera; family Forficulidae; genus Forficula; species Forficula auricularia. The sequence goes on along the minus strand of JALMQS010000085.1, from coordinate 3,301,296 downwards.
CGAAAATCTAAGCTTATTTTATTCGTTTTAGTATGTATTAAATAAAAGCTTGTTTTTATAAAATATTTTTTTTATATTATTTTATTTTGTTCTTTTAGTTAATATATCTTAATCTATGGATTTCTGATAAGGCTTCATTACTACAAGGCTTTTTTCCTGTGAGTTTTGAGCTATCTATGAGCTAATTAAACATACACACATATATATCAAATATATATAAATGTTTGTATTCAAGCAGAGGACAACCTCTGTGTTTCTCTTTATGATTCAACAATTCTGCTACTCTCGGCAAAATAAAAACTTTTCAATTATATCTATGAGCTCTTCAATGAGGAATCATCTAAAGATTTTACTGCTTGTTGTGCAGCGAAAAGCTTAGGTAACAGGAACGCCTGTAGGGTATTCCTCTTCTCTACTTAAAAATACATCTGTTTGTATAAGCACCAGGCGCAAAACGTAATATGATTAAAATCACATGTAAATTATAAATAAATTACATAACTGACTAGGTAAGACCGGGGCAGGTTGTCACAAGTCTCAGTTCTCAGTTTCTGCTGCTTCTTAGCGGTCTAAACTCAAACCACAGTACTATCACAATATTCTGAGTAAGCTATATAGGTACTTTCTAGTTCCTGGCCACAGTTCTGGATTTTATTGGTGTTTATGTGTTTTTGCAGCTGTAAGTATTTATTTATTGATATAATTAACTATCATTATTCACTCTGTATTCAATGAAGTCTATAATTTCAACTATTTTTACTTTACCATACCGGGGTAATGGACAAGTATTGAGTGCATGAAAAAAGTTTTTTTTTGCTTCTTTTTTTTTTTTTTTTTTGAAATATCTCAAAAACGGTTGAAACTAGTTTGATTAAAAAAATTGGGCGAAGCCATGGCATTTCGGTCTACAAAAAAGCCCTAATAAGTAAACATTGATAAAATTATATTTTTCGAGATAAAAACTGTTTTGTCAAAATGTCTGTTAGTCTGTTCAAAATTAAGGGTCGGAGGGAGATTAAAATGTAAAATTATAATATTTTCAAACTAAAAAAACAAGAACAATGAAATATAATATAAAATAAACCCAAAATAATTAAAATATTTTTTTCTGGCGCTAAAATTAGGGGGGGGGGGGGTCAAAAAATAAAAATCTAAGCCATTTGAGCAAACTCAAACAAATTTTCTATACATAATCAGTGGCGCCCTAGAACACTAAAAATTCAAAAACAAACCCCCAAAAATGGGGGGCGGGGGGTGGCTCAAAAAATTAAAATCTAGGCCCATGTACCAAATTCAAACAGAATGGTATAGTCAAGTGGATGTCCACATCAGAACGTGTCAATTTATTTATCATTTTATAACATTTGCACTATGTTATTTTGTATAATAATTTATGTTAGTTTCAATGTGTTTTTCCAGTTAGATTTTTGTCAAAAATGTCTGTTCGGGGTTGGTTGTCTCAAAAATTCCGCTCAATTAACTCAGATATTATATAGTAAATATGAAAACAAGACATCTATAACTAAGTAAATTAGGCCTAAACACATTTTTTTCTGAAATTGAACTTGTTCCACTTTCAAAATAAACGTATAAAAAAATTTAATTCAAAAAATATTATGTTTGGTAGAGTAAATAAATAAAAGTTAAAAATTATCTTGAATATTCTCTTGATATTTCTAAAGGTTCTTTATAACCCTGTGCAAGAAACAAACCCCATCCCAAAATGGGAATGTTTGGGCAAATGTAAATTAATTTATAAAAGTCGTTTAAACTGGTAGAAATAACGGTAGGTGTTCGGAAGAGGTAACCAAATTTAAATCTTTTAGTTAAAATTCATTTTCTATTGAACATGTAAATTCATTCTAACATTCCAACTTGTAGTTTTATTCAAATTATTAAAAGTCCCTTGTTTCGGAGTTGGGTTACTTAATACTCTGCCTTCGCTCCCCCTCCCGTCAGCCTCACCCCAAAACCACCACTGTCCTTCCTTTTCTGTTTTTCCCTTTAAATAGGAATATACTTGAATATTTTAAATCCCTTAGAATGGTCCCCCGAGTCGGGGAAAAAAAGAAAATGAATCATTTCCGATCGACTTATTATTTCATCCCCCACACTCCATCGGCATAATCTGTTTTTTTCATATTAAAACTTTTTAATTAAGGGCTCTTTCCAAGTAAAGAATCGGGTCTTGGTGGGAGGGATTGAATGTGATTTTCAACTCTGCTGCATTTCCGATTAATACTAATTGCTTATCAAAAGTCGTGCTCTTAAAAATAGTAGGATAAAACACATCACCATAGGGCTCGAAAAATACTTTCCCAAATTGAATAATAAATCAAGATAATCTCCCAACAAAAAGAATTTCTTAATTTATATATCTGTTTATAGAATGAGACCATGTTACAAAAACATGATATAACACTAATTAAGTTATTCAATGAAAAACAAAACAAATATTAATCTGTGAAATAGAGGGGATGGATTAATTATTATCATCATAGAGTGTTCAAGCCTTATTAATTGTTTATTTTTACTTTCAATAAATGATACATATCTACTCTTATTAAACGAGCAAAAATTGTATATTTATTTATATATATTTATTTATATATATATTTATTTATATATATATATATTTATATATATATATATATATTTGTATCTTGGTTCTATTTTGAAAACGGCCATACCGATTTTGATGAAACAAAATCTATGAACAAGTTTTGAGGATGAAAAAACGATCTGGCTAAGTCTGGACCTCATCAAAATTCATCTTAATTGATTTTTTCTTAATTAAAGTAATTATTGATAGATGAAAATCTCAATAAAATAAAACGACTTGCCTGATGTCAGATTAGAACCTGAGACCTCTTGCATCAGAGGCAGAAATTTTACCACTGGACCATAGAACTATTTTAAAAATCTTTGTTTTTTACTTTTACTAAAATGAATATTTTTGAATTAGACTTTATTATAAGTGTGGAAATAATTGAATATATTATATATAGCTATGTATTTTATAAATAGAATTTATTGAACAAATTTGAAATATGTATAATTGAATTAAGCTGAAAGAAAGAAACCAATTAATTTTAAATCCAGAAACATTAAATATATTAATAATTATTTCCCCCCCCCCCCCCACTCTTCTAATTAAATTTAAATATTCAATTCTCTTTTCTCCGGGCAGTTATCTTTGAAATTGTCTTCCAAAAAAAATATTTGCATGGTGAAAGTTATCACTTCTGTCGCGCGTCCCGAGAAGCACACATTTTTTTAATTTTATGTTTTTATTTCAGATCCTAAACGATTATTTATTTATTATTATTATTTTCCTATTTATTTTTTTATAATGTTTATCAATATGAACGAATGTGGGCAAATTGGTGTACGAGTAAACAAATATACACATAATATGTGAACCATTAGAAAGATAGAAATGCAAAAACTGGGTCGGGGGTGGGGATGGATGTTGGGGTGCAGGAGATGGGGTGCAGTTGTGGGGAATTCGGGGTGGGGTGGGGTGGGGCGGAGTGGGGGTCCAGTGTTGGGGGCGAGGTGTGTGGTTTCGGGAGGGGGTCAGGTGTTACCGTGCATCGCTCTGTGCCTCCAGGTACTGATATATTTATAGCTAAAAGAGGCTTTTGATGAAGAATAAATCTTCATAAATAAGGGAGGTTAAGTTTATTTTAACTTCTAATATTATACTATGGACGTGAATCTAGCCTATTATAGGGAGAAATAAATAAGGTTGTCTTTTGCTTGATGCGAATAAACGTATACATATATATTATGAATCATCAACTCTGCTACTTTCAGCAAACTAAAAATTTTCAATTACTAGTCTTAAAATTAAACAAGTCGATAATGCTTTAGTTCACCATCATTATCGAATATTCATTCAGGGTTGAACCAACTGCCTTCTCTTGACTCTATCTCATGCCAATTCGTTCACTACTCTAAAAGTTCAATATCCTTCATTATCGGGAGAATATACCATTTACCTCACATGATCTAACTCTTCCCGTTCCTCTTTTCTTACTCACCTCACCCTCTAAAATATCCCTAAGCAATCCCATAATAATCCATACTTTTTAAATAATCCATTGAAATAAACCTATAACAGAATTATAGAGGGATCTTGGAGGCCAATAAAGCCTTCTAAAACTTGAAATCAGCCTATTCTTTAGTCTCTCGCGGGTGGCTTATTTTTGGTTATTTAAAATGTAAGGTGTATACAACTGATAAAGGAACTAAAAATAAACTTAATTAAATTGGCTTAACAAATTTCTTAAGCTGTTATGGGGAATTAGTAAAACCGAGAAATTATCCCAGTGACGTAACATAAAAACATTTCCACCATGATCGTTGTCATTAGAGTTCATACACGAATCTAGAAGAGAGTATTGCTGAAAATTGTGGCCAATTACGAACCATCATTTTGAGGTAATAAAATCCTACTCTTGGTAATCTTAAAAATATGTATTTACTTGTTCTGTAGTACAAACATATACATTTTTATAACATATCTGAAATGATTAATATAGTAAATTTTGGTGGACTTTTTGTTATAATAATGATATTAATACAGGAAGAAGTTGCGCCAAAAGACACAGGGATAAGGATGAGAAAAATATTTTTTCTAATGATATTTTAACGAAATTATATTTTCCTTGAGTGGATATTGATGAGGCAGAAGATAATTTAAACTCTATTTTTATTCATAAACCGACGTTTCGGAGGCTATTCCCTCCTTCTTCAGGGTTTTGAAAAGTCAGTGAAGGAAATCCAATGCGACATTTCCCTTTGTCTCCTCAATATCCACTCAATTTCACTTACCAGTCCATCTCCAAAAATTACTTCAATCTTATTATATTTTCCATTTCTATAAAAGATACTAATTTAAAATATTAGTTTATTTTTCAAAATATATGGATTTGTGAGAGGGAGAGCAGTCAAGGCTTTGGCAGCGAGGCGCTGGTGATCTTAGTTAATTCACTGATAATGTCTAAAATTTGAAATAGTATCTAGTAGTTACTTAACTCAATGCCACCCTAAAGTGGTAAAAAATCTTACGAAGCTTAGAAGTCAATGAAAGTACACGATCGAGCAATAAATACATAACAACAATATTAATTATAGAAATAATTATTAAATTCACAACGAAATATTAGAATAATTTTAGGCTGAATTAAATTTTTAATAAATTGTATTAATATTAAATGTTATATATGTATCTATATATATAACTTTACTATATATAATATATATGTATAGAAATTAATGAAAAAGAGATGGGCATATTTGAAATTGGGTCGTAACTTTTGAAAGGAGATTTGGTCCTTAAACAACCGGACAGTCTGTTGTCATTGTCTAATATGGTTGGTATACCTGAACGGTCGGTCCACGTGCTGACGCATGGCGGGGGAAATCCCCGCGCCCTCGGCCACCACTCAGCACTCACCAGCCATATCTCTCGTGCACTCCTTCAACCCTGGCAGCCCGATGGCCAAATACAATATAAGCCCACTTTATGGAAATCAGTTATCAGAATAATGTGCACAGAAGGACGAACAAGCGGACAGACGGATCTATATTAAAATAATTTGAAATGAAATTGCATCATTTCGGGTTAGAACAATTCAGGAGGGGGGGGGGGGGGTACCATTATTAAAATTTAATTTATGAATACTATAGAAAATTGTTTGATATTTATAGTAGAATTAATGGTAGTATTTAGGTTTATTTATTTTTTAAATGTTTTAATTTTTTTGTGGATATTAATCATATATCAGTTATCAAAATAAGTTCTTAAGTTGAAGTTATTTATTTCTACCTCAAAATGTTGACACAAAATTAGCACTACAATTAGCTTACAGAGTTGTACTGAGAATATAAGATTTCGATTTATCCTACAATTTAATTTTAAAAAT